>JAQFZG010002136.1:0-17799 GCA_034695465.1 Entomobrya nicoleti
CATTCAACTAAAGTCGACTAATTTTGTAGAGTCGACTAAGTACAAATTCGACTACTAAAATCAAGTCGACTAAAAAAATTCGTCTATATATTTTCGACACTGTATAGTGGCGACTAAATACATTTCCACTAAATTATTGCCTCCCACCCACAACAACATGTGCTAGTTTAATATTATACGCTGCTTATGAAAGTTACCATTTCGGCCTGAAAACACATTTCGGCCTGAAAACACATTTGGCTCTGCTTGTTTTTGAAATACATACCTCATGTTACAATCGATTGACATGAATCAAGAATGCTTGTACTACCTTATAAATTTTAATACAATTTTTCCTGTAATTTGTTTTCCCCTGTCAGCATGTTCATATAACTTTTAAAATAACAAACCTAAAACAATTGGAAAATCACAAAGCTTCTAAAAACATATATTTGATAGTCTAAATATTTTATTGCGCTCATTATTTCCAAAAAAAAACAATTCTAGTACTAAAAGTCAAACTTCACAATCAACAATAAGCTTTGGAAACAGTTTCTCGTGTTTTGTATTTCTCTTTAGATTTTGCAGTCATGGTTAAAACTCACCAAGTTTGTAAAAGTTCAATCGCTACTTCGCCTGTCGAAGACGCTTATATACTGCATTGCTTAATATTCCATAATTTCTATCCATACCCTATACATTTACACTTCAAAGCCTACAACGTCTCTGTTAAGGTGGATGACATATTTCAGTTCAAATACATTCCATGGCTTATATCAGTTGTATTGTTTACGTTTATAATAGGATTTAACTCTTGTGTTTTTGTCCTATTATTAAAATTCTTTCGCCGCGAAACCCAAGTTGACATTCTTGCTATAATCTGTATTATAAATCTGGCTTCTATCTGCTTTATCGAATGGGCCACATATTTAACCTATTGTAAATCGACCGAACTCGAATCTCTGCTAAATCAGCTATTCCACTTGGAAAGAACTTGTAAATAAAATATTTAACTATTTTGGTAAGTCATTATTTAAAATATTCTTAACTTTTTTAGATTACAATTCTACTAGACATAAGAATGTTGATTGGAAGGGCCTATTTTTTATGACTTTTAACTCGGCAACCTTACCAATAGTATTATTCTTTCCAATTTTTGTAGTTTTAACACAAATTGATCCATTTTATTACATTTTTGAGATTTTCTTGCCGTCTCCATACAACCGAAGTTTTCAACTTATTATAACAATACCTCTGATAAGATTATTTTTTAATACTGTTTGTCTTTTTGAAATTGCACGTTTCATGTTGATTCTCTTGTTTGTCGGAGTGTTTTTTATTTCCGCGGTGAAAAATTGTATAAAACATTTGGTGCACAAATCTCAAAACCGTGAAAGAGTATCATAACAGCTGTATTCGCAACTGCGAATTGGAATGAAAGTTAGCGATTATTTCTTACGTCACGTTACCGTCTATTGTGTGTCCTGTTCTCAAATCATTATTGTTGGAATGTGGTGGTTGGTAGTCGAATGTTGGATCACACTGCCGGCTTACATGATATTTTGTTTCCTTTTAGTAGCCGTATGTGCTCCAGTTGGAGTGCTTATGATTTTGCTAGAAGCAGTTGACATATAAAGTACAAGTAAAACGTTTGTTGAAGAGAAAAAAGCGAGCTATCATAGTTTTAATAGGTACAATAAGAATAGATGCTATTATCTTCAATGGAAGTCCCAATGTGTGCTGGCAATTAGATTCGGACGTCAGATGACATTTAATGAGGACTTATTGCGACACCATCTTGACGTTTTAATATCCAATTTTACCAACGCAATTTTGCTCATTGATCCAAAGAATGCTGATGAGTTTTGCTATATTTGTAAACTACTTGATTTACAATCATATATTCACTTAAAAATAAGTATTGGCTGTTTTCAATACATTCAGATATTTTAAAGGTAAAAGCTTGTTAAATTTCAGTTTTACACATGGTTTTATTTTGGATTAGCTTACTTACGTTTATTTCCACTAGGACATTAACTTAGACATTATGTTAACTTTGTTATTAATGAGTAATTAAATAATGAAACGCATTTAGAAAACAATGGTTTTTATTAATGAAATTGATTTGTAATGCTGTAAACCCAATGATTTTGTATTTGAAAACAATATCGCTTATTTACTCGGTTAGTGACCAATGCTTATCTGATAATGAAATCTCTTTATTATCAGTGCGTCATAAATGTTTTGACAGGATTTTCCTTAATTAAAGGATATGATATCAGTAGACTTATTAATTTCTGTTTATCTTGACGATCAAGTGAATCAAATATTCTAATAATTTCGAGGCGAAAAAGTTTCGAATTTACAACATATTACATTAAATGTTGATGATCAAAATATACCAATAAGTATGACAAAAAATTTGTAGAAATAGACAAGAAGCTCATTTTGCTAATATTTTACTACTATATAAGTATATCGCACTATTAATAAATCTATTCTTTGTAAATCAATATAGCTGTAGCAGCACATAGCAGTCCTTGGGCCGCTGTTAACCCCTATGAAGTTTTATAAATATTAGGAATACATAATTAACAATTGATTAAATAGATTTAAAAAATTACTTCATGCATTTAAATTTGATTAAAATAATTCATATGCTTACCGCCGCTGCATGTTTCTCTGGACGTCTAAAATTTATATCTCCCGCTGCCCTTTTATTTACGTGAAATATATCGTTAATCTGTTCCGTTGAAACAATGTACAAAATTGCAGCAATTACAAGAAGCCCTGCAGCAACTGCATGGTATCCTGCATCCTAAACAAAAAACGTAATACTTATTTTTAGTGTTTTAAGTAATTAATTGTTACAATTTTTTTAAATTTTATCTTACAATTGTTTTCATCGTCTCCTTCTTTCCTTTTCCCAGTAGATCAATAAGAAGGAAAACTGTTGAAAGAACACAGCATAGTGTAACCATGGCTACAAAATACCGTTCCATTGCAATTTTTGGACATTTATTTGCTTCAGGCATGTCGCAAAGCTCATATGGCTTTAGACAAAAGTTTGTTGAAAGGCAGGTAGTTTTAACCCATGTGCTGTCAAAGTGAGAAACACAGCCAAGAATCACCGTCACTATTGACAAACCCTAAAAAATGAAAAGTAATAAAAAATAACTATCTGTGTATAAAATATACTCGACATTTAATAAAAACTGTAATCACTTTTTGTACACTTACAACTACTACCATTTTAAGCTTTATAATAGTTGAGGATCCCATTTCTATTGAATTGACTTCCTAAATTGTGTAAATACTTATTGGAATTTAATGGTTTTTAATAAAAAAAAATATGTATTGATACAATAACGGAAAGTAGATGTATGCTGACTTGACCCTAAAACACAATTTTCCATTCAGGCATCCAACAGTAGAATAGTTGGATACGAAGCTGTTTTAATCTTATCACAAGATTTAAAACTTTGACCATTCGTCATACAAATTAGTCATCAATTTTTCATTAAAAGAATAATATTTTACGAAAGAGTGGGTATTAAACGAGATAAAACTTTAGTATCAAGATCCCTACGTTTCGATTAATTCATAAATTTATTCACTTTTTGCCACATCGCTCAAAATTTATTGGCATGTTTTTGCATTTGATTGATATATATTTTCCTGTATTCCAAGAAAAAACTGAATGCCAACGTCAACGTCCAGATATGTTTTGTTTTATCCTTAATGCTTACGCAACCAGTTATAAAAAATAACAAAAAAATCCAAAATATAGGATACTGATACTCAGAAAAACAATTTATCAATTAGTACGAGTGTATTTCATGGCTTATCAACCTTTTATCTTACTAAAACTTATTTGGTATCTTATATTCTAATTGCAGTGTGATAATAGGTGACGTTTAAACGTGGATTTGTTCATTTCATGATAAGTTGCGTGACAATGTGGTATCAAATACATAAATACCTGTGCAAAAAATTATATGTGATTTAGTCATATCTCCTTCACAGTGTGTTTTTGTTACACAAAATGGGTATTAAAATGAACCTGACACTTATTGCCATTAATATATGTATGTATACTCAGGAAAAAATACATTATTAATGAGATGAATAAAATCCAATTTTGTTCACTTTGAATGTTATATAGAGCCAAATATATGTTTAAAAGAATATCGTCAATTTAATATATGCCACAATTTAAATGGGAATGTTTTCAAAATAGTCTAATAAATAATTTGTGTCATTATTATCCCAAATCCGTTTCGCTAATTTGGTTTTCATAAAAAAAGTTTGGTGCACTATGAAAGTATATATTATCTGTACAGTTTATCATATTTGGTATTATTGAACGATACTCCCAATATACGCTGGTTTACTCATTAAAGTTGTCCGAATCATAAAATTACGTAAGGAATGTGAGTGTTGTAATTGTGACGAGTCTGATGTTAATGGGATAGCATTGAAATGTGAATTCCATTATCATCGTCATTATATGCAACGCACTTGTTAACTTAAAAAAATATTTTATCTCAGGTTGTCGAATGCGATTGTATTCAATGACGAAAGAAGTTTTGTCCTCTAAAGCCCTATAAAGCTGATTGTAAATACAGTATAAAAGTATAACTTAAGCCTAATTTCATTCGATAAAATAAAATATCAGATCACCCAGTCTTGTCGGCAATCTAGATAACCAATAATTTCACGGTGAAAACATGTTTTGCTAAATGCTTTTTATGTAAAGTGTGCACGACGAATGTAAATAAAATCAATACTTCGGCCGCATTTATTCAAGTTTTGATGAAATTTGCAACATTTATATTTATTAACTTTAATTCTCAGCTTTTATTGACTTTTCTGGTAATTTATCAATTTTTAACGTCATCAGTCGCTGTACACACATTTTCTTAAAATTTACCTAAGTTTTAAAAATAAATCCAGCCGTAACTGCGCACAACAGTCCTTGGATCAGTGTTAAGCTCTAAGATCCAGATTTGCAGATAATTAGAATATTACCCTATTAAAATATTTCTAAAAACAATCATACATACAAATTTGACAAAACTTACCGCAGCTGCTAGTTTTTCCGGGCGTTTAAAATCAATGCCCGCTGCTTTATTTTTATTTCCCCCAAATAAGTCGTAAATCTGTTCTGCCGATATAAAATACATGATTGCAGCAATTATTAATAGAACTGCAGCAATCACATGATATCCGGCGTCCTTAGGAAAAAAACGCAAAAAAATGAATAATAATTCTGATATAATATTTAACTTATGTATTTTCACTCAATGTTAAACAATCTTACAATCATCTTCATAGTCTTGTCCTTTTGTTTTCCAACTAGGTCAATAACAAGGAACATTGCTTATAGAATACAGCATATGATAACCATGGCCACAAAATAACGTTCCATACTAATTTTTGGACATTTCGTGGCTCCAGGAAAATCACAAATTTCATATGCTGTCAAACATGCCGTTCCGATGTAAGTTGAAAAGCATACCGACTTAGTCCACGAACTTCCAAAATGAGAAACGCAACCAAGAATGGCCGTCACAAGAGCCAAGGCCTGAAAATATATTTTTAATCAGTAAAGATTATTATAAAAAATCTTTAGCTGACCTCAATATTTATAAATATATTTACTTTAACTTTAATACTTACAACCGTCACTATTTTCAACAATACGACATTTGAAAATCCCATATTTTTGAAATTTTTGCTTTGTAAAGCTATTATTTTTTTAGAATATAAAAAGACAAGTACTGATACTTTTACCGCAAGTTGCTAAAAACTGATTTGATCTTGACCTACGTACTCGAATTTTTAAATGGTTCGATGTAAAACATTTATATATGCTTCTTGGCTTATCATTTTATTTATCACACATTGTATCAGTCTTATCTTCTTTCCTAATGAACCATGTTATTACTGAATACGTTCGCATGATGAGCTATTATTCATGATGTGTTATGTGACCATGATACATCAAAATTATGCGTAATCAATGTTTTACGTAATTAAACATTTTTGCTCATAAATGTATGTTAACTTTGGACTTTGTGTCGGTAATATTGAATTGTTATCAGGTCCGGTTAAACAAACAGAAATTACACTTATTAAAATGTAGGATTACTTCACTCGAAAAAAACCTTGATATTTGATTTATGGATTACCGTTACGCAATTTTGTACCGTGCAGTGAAAACTATTTTTCATCATCAGTATCTACAAAAGGTTGGATATAACTGACGTATGCTTATGAGTGAACGTGTTTTCAAAGTTATCAATTTAAGGATTACAGTGGGCTTATCTCACCAACAAAGTCATTATTTCATGGCATGACGCATAAGCACCAAGTATGGTCTAGACACAATAGTAACACTATTAGTGGATTTTTATCCTATTCATGTGTAAACGCTGCTGTATATGCATATTATATATCAAGTTGTGGGAAATATTGAGATTGGAGATAATATAGTAAAAATTACTGAACATTGAATGTGAGCAAGAGTGCAGAAAAATTAAGAGTAATTATTTTTAGGGTGGTATGAAAATTTTTGAAATTTTACGGAATCAAGTTTTTAACAAGTGTAATTTTAATTGACAGTTGATTTGCATTTGATTTGAGTATGATCTTAATTCTAAGAAATTACCACACATATTAAGAAAATGTATTTATTATGGCTCACTACTTAGCCCATATTAAAAGATAATGCTGACATGATTCTTAATCAAAGAAATACACAACTGCTTAATACATAAAAGCTTTTTACTATAATTTCGACTCGCTTCGCTTTTATTTGTATCGAAGTATTTAAACAAAGAATTATTGACCACTTTCACCTAACTTTATATGAAACTCACAATACAGTTATACTCTTAGCTTATAAACATAAATTCTCTCAAACGAAAAGCTCCAAATGGTAGGACAGCCAAAAGCTTTCATTACGTTTATGTATGCCTAGATAATATAAACAAAAGAAAGTATCCTTTTGTATCAAATCTACACAAACCACACTTGACGTCATTAAAAGATCAGCATTATTGCCTAAAATACCAAAATGTAGACTAGCAAAATATATGCATATGCTTGCAACACACAAACTCATGGAGATATACACTTTTTATGGTTTAATTATATGTTCCTCACATTACTCAATCAAAAGAATAAAGATTAATGAATGCTTTCACTGGGCATTTTAAGCCATAGAAAGTAATTCGATTTTGTGTGTTTATATTAGCGCATGTTTCTTGGAATAACAATAAAATTAGTTAATCTACACTCGCATTAGTCTCATTGGTGCCTTGTGAGGTTACGGACTAGATAGCCATCAGTTTTATTTCATACAAATACGCTATTGTCTTGCTGGCTCTCTTAACGTATTTCTATTGAACTTGGTACTTTCACATAAACACGTTTAAGTGATTATCTTTAATGCAAGTGATCTGAATACTTATAAGCATACAATGTTTTTACGTTAAGACATAGTGTGACAGGCATAGCTAAAGGATGTGTAATGGATAAATTAGGTCAAGAGAAAAAATACTGTCCGAAGTAATAGGCAATCAAGGAAAAGTACAAAGAGAAAAACCAGATCTTGACTAAAGTTGGGTGGCAACTGTATCAAGAATAAAAAACACCACCTTTCATGCAAAATAGATTCAGTATCTATTTAGCAGCCAATTTATACGCATTCATTTGCCGTAAAATACCAAAAAACATGGCTGGAAGTTTTGAGGAAAGAAGGTCTAGTGCTCGATGCGTAGCACGATGTGATTTGGTAAATTAGTTGCTTTAAATTTTAAAAAATATCCCTGCGCAAAAATTTAAGCTATAAATATATTAACTTGTTTTCTTTTCAGTGTTGCCGGATATTTCACGCAATAATCACAATTTGTATATTGGTACTTGCAATTTTATTACTGAGTACAACATTCCATCAGTCATTTGATCCTGTCTTAAGTAAGAAAATAAACGCAAATTAGAAGTTTATAGTTTTCATTGCTGTTACGCTTAACTTGCATTATATTTTTTCTGTAGTTCTCATCATCATATTGTATGCCATTACTCTACCCTTCATCGCAGTGGACTTTTATGCTATTTTTCAACTTATCGACGCCACCATGGAACAAGGCAACATCACCGAAAAAATAGCTCTTTCCAGAAGTCAATTCTGGTACGATGTGAATTGGATTTTACTTTTGTTTGGGGTTTTAGTCGACTTACTTACGTTAGTACATGATTTAACACTTTATCCAGTTCTCACACTTATCATTTTGGTGCCTATTAGAGTGTACATGCTCAATACGGTGGACAGTTATATGTATGCTTTGAAAAAGCGTTTGAGAGAAACTGAAAATTGTGAAATGACTAGTCTGCCAGAGGCAAACGAGTGTGTAGGTAATCCAGTGTAAGCGGACAGAGGTTAAATGTTAAAGTTATATATGAAAGGTTACTACACGAATTGTGAATAAGTTTTCAATTTTTAATTACACCTGCCACCGTGCTAAGTTATTCTAAGATAAAAAATCAAAAAGTTTCTAGTTTTAGCTTGGATTGTTTTTAAAATTTATAAAAGATGGTAGAATTTAAAGAACTATACAACATTCATACCACTAGTAACATGATCAAGGTGCCGGTGGGTGTTAGTATTTATATATCGCACTATAACATTAGAAGAATCTAGAAGAAGAAGAAGAATAGTGTAAAATACATACACACTATAAAATTTGGGACACATCAATAAGTCTAAAATATTTAAGCCTCTCTATGACCAGTCCAAAATTAGCTTGCAACTATAGTTCCACTATAAAATTAATATACAAAAAACAACTCGATGTTTTAAGTATGGTATAAAATAATTCGTTGTTATAAATATTTTAGCCTGGAGTTAGGCTACATAAGACAACCTAACATAACTGTCCTCAAATTTTTGGTATTCTTTTTCTCTGTCCCGTGTGTCTCTACAATGTTCAAGTGTACATTTAAGTACGACAAAACAAAGAGAACAGCATTTCGGCTATATAACAAGCTTAGAATATAATGAAAGCAGGCGACTATTTTAACCGTCACATGGCTGTATTTGGTGTAGCAAGTAACCATGTCATAATATTTACGAGTTGGTGGACTGTATTTAGATGTTGGGCCACCTTACCTTTTTATATAACATCATGTTTCATTTTAACAGTAGTAGTAGCTCCGGTTGAAATGCTTATCGTTTTGCATGGATTTGTTGATACAAATGTTCAAAGCAAGAAATTTCTTGTTGAGAAAATAGCAAGTCAACATAGTTTTCACAGATATCATGGAAATTGTCATGGTTATCTTTAGTGGCACTCTCAACGAGCGTTGGTTAATAGATTTGGCAGTCAGTTGAGTTTTAGTAAGGATACTTTAAGGGACTACGTTGAAGTTTTGATTAGAAATCTTATTGATGCTATTTTGTTAATTCATCCATAGAAATGACATAAAGTTACGTTAAATAAGCTATTGTATACTCAAATAAATGACTTTTTAATTGTAATAAAAAATAACTACATTCGCTTTTTTGCTGTCCGCAATTATAGAAAACATTTTTTTTGGTCAAAAACAATTACCTGACCCCAATTGATATACGAAATCAAATTAACTCGTCTATATGTAACATGTAAATATTATATCGTGTATGTACAATATTTTTAGGATTCTCATAACTGATGTTATATCTGCTTTAAATTGTTATACAAAAAGATGTTATGTCAAGACTTTCCATTGGTATTCATTTAAGTCCAATTATATGTCAACATAACCAAATAACCATAAATTTTTCTTACCAAATATAACTATTCAAATATTAAAATCGAATAGAAATACATCATGTCATAAAACATTAACAATAATATTTGAAATTAAGAATAACATAATAAAATACTCCCTATGCTTTTAGTTGATCAAGAGAGACAACCTACAATATAAGAATTTAGTTCAAAGTATAAATATTTTAAAAAACATTTAGTAGTCATATTTTCTAGCTTTAACTGTATAACGCCTCAAGGTACGAGATGTATAAAAGGCTGAACACATCAAAAAATCCAATTAATAGTTCGCTTATATAACCTTATACAACAATTGACTTTTGTATTCCCCAAAAAATTAATTTGATAACCTAATTTCCAGTTTTTATATTAAAGCTAAAACCCATCATTTACCAGGACACGCGTGTAGTGTAAGCTGTATATATCAATTATTGTTTTTTCGAGAACAATTGACCTGAACCTAATTGATATTCGAAATCCAATTAACTCGTATCATACATGAACCATGGAAATATTGCACTCGACGTTCCTTGCTTGAAATGCTTTTCCAATTATTTTCCTTACTTGTGTAATATCTGTTTTATAATCTTTATATAACAAAATTATGTCAAGAATATCCCGTAGTTATTGTTTTAGTCCAACTGTATGCTAACATAAGCTTTTTTACCTAATATAACTATTCAATTATTAAAATCAAATTTAAATTTACATCATAAAAAATTAACAATAATATTTAAAAATAAGAATAATGTAATAACATACACGTATAGCTTTTGGGTCATCAAGACGACTACCTACAATAAGAGATTTTAGTTAAAAATAACATATCAACCGATATTATCGTACATATTTCAAAACTAGGTAACCTTTAGTTCCAGAAACATGGCCGACGCTCATAGAATTCCTAGAAATGAAATCGGTACTCCACTTGTCAAACTAGCTTATAAACTGCATTGCCTTATATTCAACAAATTTTATTCATATCCCCTAACTTTTCATCTTAACCGAAACCATATTTCCGTTTCCGTGAATAACGTATTTCAACTAAAGTATATTCCATGGCTTATATCGGTCACGCTGATTACCATTTGTATTGATTTTAATTCCTGCGTAACGGTTCTTTTGTTAAAATTCTTTCACCGTAAGACAGAAATTGATGTAGTTGCAATAGTGTGTGCTGTGATGGCAGGATCTTCTTGGTGTTTTGAATGGGCAACTTACTTAATTTACTGTAAAGCACCTGAAATGAAAACTCTGATGAACCAACTATTCGTTCTGGAAAGATTTTGTAAGTTTGCTTCGAACAAATAAAAAACGTCATAATATCTTTATATTTCATTTTTCCAAAACTGTAAATACATTTAATAGACTACACGCCCAGCGGTAAAAAATCTTGGGACTGGAATGGTCTATTCTTAATATCACTTAATTTGGCATTTATTCCCGTAATCTGGGTGTTTCCAATTTTTGCAATTGTAACTCAAATGGATCCACTTTATTATATTTTCGAGCTATTTTTACCGTCATCACATAATCGAAGCTTTGGCCTTAGCCAGGCAGTGTTTTTGATTAGGTTATTCCTGGGTTTTGTGGGTGGCTTTGAATTTGCACGTTTTGCATCAGTTATCCTTTTTGGTTTATTATTTTTTACTTGCACAATGATAAATTGTATGAAACAACTTATCCAACAATCCTTAAATCCTAAAAGAACGCTACGGCTGTTCAAACAGTTAAGAATCGTGATGAAAACAAGTGATTACTTTATACGTCACTTTGTTGGACTTTGTGTAGTCTTTACTCAAGTTATGATTGTTATTTTGTTGTGGATGGTGTTCAAATGTTGGAATATATTACCCATAGTGATGACATCATGTTTTCTTTTAATTGGAGTAATTGATGTACTTGGGACGTATCTTTATTTCACTACAATTGTCAAAATATTTACAAAAAGCAAAAGAATTATCGAGACACAAGAAGCAACTCTTCATACTTTTAACCGATGTCATGAAAATCGTTATTACTGCCTTCAATGGAACTCCCAGCGGGTGATTACAATTAGATTGGGAAGTCAACTGACTTTTGATCCAGATACTTTAAGCGATTATTTTGATGTGTTGATGACTAATCTTACTAACGCTGTTTTGTTGGTTCATCCATAGAACTATAAATACATTTGTAATAAGTTGTTACTTTTTGTTTTAGAATTGGTTATAAGATACTAGTAAAAAGTCAATAGTTTTTTATCGATTTGTCATTATTTTACACTGTTTTGATAAATATTATGACAACAATTCGACTGCAGAATAATTAGTTTTCATGAAAATTTCATCAAAAAAGTCACTTTTGCTTCGATTTACAATAGATCAAGGTTGCTGTACACGAGATGCTCGTCGTCTTGTTTAATTTTGGATGACAAGAGAGGTTGGTCGTTATTTGCTTGTCTATGTTCGCCAAAGTGAATTAAATATTTTGCAAAAAATACCACAATTTTGACAGATAATATTAAAAACAATTTGTGTTGCCTTTATGTTCCAAAAGTTTTAAATTGAAATAAGCCTTTTTGTTTGAAGAGTTGCGATTACGGATATACAAAACCGGCTTAAACTCCTTTTTCGTATGACATGTAAATTTAATATTGATATCCATTTAAATATTTTATGATAATATTATAGTAATGCTTATAAGTTGAGAACTTATAGTCACAAGGCGCATTTTCTAACAGTCTGTGTCATGACTGACTGTGAGTACTAATATCACAATGATGTAACGATGTAAATAATCAGTTATATTAAACATTATTGTTTGATACTCAGTATTTGCAAGCTTATTTGAAGATATAATCCAATCGTACTTGTCAAACGCTAATTTAAGCATGGCTATGGATAATGTTAAATATACTGCCATCTATAAGAATTCAAGAATTAAATCCCAGTTAAAATAGTTTAAAGGGTTGCTTAGTATTAAACAAGCTTCGACAAGTAGATAATTCTGATTGTGCCTTAAATAACTAAATTTGAACATTGTCAAACCAACGAAAAATTAACAGCCGAGTAAGGTTTAGAAAAAAATGACATTCGTTTGTTTAGAGTTGGAAAATGGATTTATAAATAGGAAAAATGAAATACACTTAATTAAACGGTATGATGTAATTTGCACGTGCCCCTATCGATTTAAATCTGTTCTTAAAAAATATGGCCAGCTTATTAAAGAAAAACAACTTAGATTGGAAAATTTGCCACTATATATATATTCTGCTGGTTCTGCTATCTTTGAGCTTTCCATAAAAAAACTTTTTTAAATATATCAGATGGGCCAACAATATTTTTCAAATCGACTGTCATGTTGTCATAAAATAATTATTAAAATTAGTTATAGATCAATTTTAGTCTGGCGAAATTACCTGCGTGAGCTATTCTCATCATCATAATACTTACGATTAGACTGCCACGTGGGAAAACTGAGGGATTTACATCATTAATTTATAGATTCGGAACATTGAATTAAATTTAATACATAAAAATCCCATAACGATATGCTTTTCAATGCTTTTAAGCCCAAAAATGTAAATTATGTGCAACCACTAAAGCGATAAAAATGGCTATGTAAAAAGTGTTGACTAGTTAGCTTAAATTTGTCTAGATCATAGCAATAATATATGCTAATCTAAACAGTACGTAACTTGTACAAAATAAACTTATACTTATCTTATCAAAGAACATGATTTTTAAAATGATTGGTACAGTAACAATAAAATCTTACAAATCATTTAAAAAATGACAAATAAACTTCGCCATACACGTTTCTACATGTTCTGGTTCGTGATATAAATGAATTTTTTCAAAGATTATAGCGTAAATGAGGCAAAAACTTTATTTATTTAATAATTAGCATAAAAATGTGGACAACAATACTATTATTCTTACTGCTTTATAACCCTCACTCTCATTAGTTACCATTCAATTTCCCTTAAAATATATAATAATATCCAATTATTTGTCGTCCCCATTTTTATCGTTTTATTGGAATCAATTAACATAATTATTTAATTTTAATTAAAACATCTATGCTAAGGTAGACCAATTTATCTACCATAATTGCGTTTTAGATTGGCCAACAATGTTTTTCTTTCAATCATCATTAAATTTGGATACAAATGAGGTATACACCTATTTGAAATTCGAAAAAAACTGCATAAGCAACTCTCGCCATCAGAATACTTCGAATGTTACGTGAAAAAGGTAAGGGATTAAAATCACTAATACCTAGACTCGAAACACTCAGTGGACAGTAAGTATTGCTCAAATTTTTACATTGGCCAATTTTCAAAATAAAACATGGCAGACCGCAGATCCAATAGAGTTTCCAAAAATGTAATCGCTACTCCGTTAGTCCAAATAGCATATAAACTGCATTGCCTAATATACCATCACTTTTATTCATACCCTCTGGATATATGCTTCGATGGCCATAAGGTTTCGGTTAGGGTAGATAATATATTTCAGCTCAAATATATTCCATGGCTAATATCAGTAATACTGATCACCATCTTACTTGGTTTTGGCTCTTGTGCTATCGTCCCATTGTTTAAGTTTTTTCATCGTGAAATAAAAATAGACATAGATGGATTAGTCATTCTTGTAATCATCGGATCTGGCACTTTTGCTTTTTGGACCACCTATCTAACTTTCTCTAAAGCTTCCGAAATGGGACCTTTAATGAACCAACTTTTTGCGCTAAAAAGAAATTGTAAGTCTATAAAATTATTCTCGTATTCATTCAATTCTCATTTTTCTTTATTATTCGTGTTGTTTAGACTACAACTTTGAAGGCGAAATGTGTCGAAACTGGGAAGGCTTGTTTTTGGTTGCTGTTGCCATCGTCACGCCGTTGATCTTTACTGTTACACATATATATTTTGTTTTTGCTCAGTTAGATCCTTTTTACTACTTTTTGAATTGTTTATTTCTTCGACATACAAGCAAAGCATGAGTTGTATTTTTGCACTTCCACTAATATGACTATTTCTGATGACTGTTTATTTTTTTGAACTTGGACGTTTTTTCTCAATTACATATTTGTTTTAGTATTATGGACAGCTGTATTAAACAACTATTCCGACAATCGAACGATTCTAGGAGAGTACCACTACGGCTTTACATTCAGTTACAAATTGTTCTCAAAACCAGCGATTATTTCATGCGCCACATTTTGGCATTTTGTGTAACTGTCACTGAAGTTGTTATTGCACTAGCGTTGTGGACGGCAATTAAGTGTTGGGACATCTTACCAATATATATGATCTTTTTATTCATTACGGTAGCTTCAATTGTAACAGCTGGAGTATTCCTTATTGTTGACGGAATCGTGGAAGTGCACGATAGTAGCAAAAAATTTGTCTAGGTTCAGAAAGCTACTCATCATAGTTTCAACAGATATCACCCAAATCGCTTATATTATCTTGAATGGAATTCACAGTACAAGCTGGCACTCAGATTTGGCAACCAACTCACTTTTAATCAAGACGTAGAACGGGAGTACATGAATGTATTAATAACTCTTCTAACCAACGCAGTTTTGTTAATTAATCCATAAAGGGCTACGATATAGGGCTATCATTAAACAGAGAGCTAATATTTTATGCATCTATATAATTTCAAGCTAACAAGCAAACATTCGAAGTAACTGAATTTTTTTTAGACCTGATCTAAGTCATTGATTTTTTTCGTATCCTATATTCACACTATGAAAGGAAAACATTGAACTACAGTATATGATATTTATAAGTTATCGAAATCTTGAATTACAAAGTGTTTAGATATTTAGAAATTAATATATACATAAGCATCAATGGGTTATCAATATATCTATGGATTTTTTTACAGTTGATAAGATTCCACTTGGACATTAGTTAGGTTAATTTAAAATAGTTTAGTTAGTTAAGTACAAATGAAATTAATTGATTGGGATAAGTTCGGTTAATATAGTAAAGTAGAGTCAATGCAAAAATTGCCAGAGATTGTAATACGATAAATGTATACCGAAAGATTAAATTCGTGTTAGGTTTAGTTTTTTGTCTTAAAAAGTAAATAATGGGTTATGGAGAAAATTTGATTTTTTTACATTTATCTATGTATATATGTTTTAGCGGACTGATTATTCTAGTATTCTGGTAATTGTAGTTAACAAGATTTTAATTTTAATAGACCGACCAACAACACAATAATGCATGATACTTGTCTCGGTTTATAACCAAATTCACATAAAAAGCTTAGCATTGAGTAGAGAAGATTATTTAAGTACTTTTTGAGTTGTTGAATCCTTTTTTATTTCAATAAAAATTCAATTTCAATACAGTCGTGCTAAAACTGGTCGATTTTATTTTCAGCGTTGGCGTAAATTGTTGACAAATATATCAAACACAAATATTGTTTACTCTTTATATGCAATTTATTTACAAGTGTTTGCGATTTTAGGCAAAGAAGACATTTGTTCCATTTTTATCGATAATATTATTTAACATTGAAAACTTGTTTGAAATGCTTAATTAAACGAACGTCTACATAATTTGTTTTATTTTTTATATTTACTATTGCCAGATGAATATGCAAGGGTTTTTGTAAGCTCATTGAAAAAAAATTGTGTTAAGGTTTTTTTACGTAATTAGCTCTACAACAAAACATAGATTGGGTAAAATCAATTTACGGTCATCAGGCTTATTTATGAGCTATATATTTTGTTAGGGCTGCGGTACAATAATTAACAGAAATAAAATTCGTATTGACTTTTGCACTACTTTCGTTTTACACGATTGTGGCAATTCCCTAACAGGTTTTTCTTGAAAATCTGTGTATATATTTTGTCACGTCTCAGTGAAAGCAGGAAGTATTTCTTGGAAACACTACTCCAAACCGTAGTAATATATTACTCAGCTTTCTTTCTAAGCTGTTTTATAAACAAACACAGAAAAACACTCGGAACTTTAGCTGAGTCATGCGGTAATAATGCTTTGTTGTACAGCTTAACTGAGTGAATGTTTACTTTACTTCTTACACCTTCACAAATGCCAGTCTATGGAAGTATTTCATGACCACGGGTTTTTGGGAGAAACAAGATCATAAATCATTTACTCGAATTCAGTGTACATCTGGGTAGCCAACTAAACAGAACACTCCAGAAAAAATGCAGAGAGCCAAATAATATGGCAGATAGCTTTGAGACGAGAAGGTCAAGTGCACAATCTGTAGCACTGTGTGATATGGTAAAAAATATTTTACTTTTAATCCGAATTGTCGACAGCACTACAATAACAATTATTTAAATTTACTGTTTTTATTTTACAGTTTGGCTTTTTATTACAACTAATTATTTTCGTTTTGTTAATTTTTCTTGCACTGGGAGATTTAGTTCTCAGATCTCTTTACTCACAGGAAGCCATTAGTAGGGTTAAAATAAGTATAAAACAAATTAAGCTTTGTGTAATTTTATTATATTTTTTGTGAAACAGTTTTATTTTATTTACAGTTTTTGTCGCCCTGGTAGCTCCGCTTTCAGTACCTGTGCTACTATTGGATTTCTATTTAATAAAAGGACTCTTTGTGGCAACTGGTGGACTTGGAAAAGTAAAACCATTAATCGCTCTTGGCAGATGTGAAAATTGGATTTTCTTTAATAGATTTGTGCTCGTGATCAAAATTTGTGTTTTGTTGATCGGATTTAGTGTGAGAAGCATGATGGCATTTTTAATAGGAGTATCTGTTCGAGTATACATGTTTTCTACTGTAGACACATATATGGACGCTTTGAATAGAATTACGGTGGGAAATGAAAATTGTTACGTTCCAGTTCCAGTGCCAACCAGGGATTATTTTGGCGATAATTTAGTGTAGAATGAATCAATATTAATACTGTTCCTTTTTTAAATAAGTAGGTTCCTTTAAAAATGAGTTAAGTAAGTATATGCTTTCTAAATGTAATTCGTAATTATTTTAATTTGACTTTTGATTCT
>JAQFZG010002137.1:0-17795 GCA_034695465.1 Entomobrya nicoleti
TTATATTTTTGTGACCAGAATGAAATAATATATAAAATCAGCGTAAGCTCACTCAACCCATATAGTGGCAGAAGCTGAAGTATTCCATGTAAAAAATATTTCTCCTTGATGAAAGTCATGCAATATACCGTTGAAATTACTGTAGCATGCAGAATTCATGGTAAACTTAGCAGCGTAGCGACATCGACATACTTGGCTGTAACTGCAAAATGACTGATTCAGCAGAATCCAGCACTTTACAAGAGGAGCACAAATATTTTACGCTATACACGCCAGTATCAGTTATAGTCTGGTATACATGCATCTACATCTGTTCCAAGAAACTCAAAAACTTTTAGCCATCAACTTCATACTAAATACATGCATAACATAGAAATGATTCATACGTGCTGTGTATTTTGTGTTTGCGTTGAACCGAACCATACAGTTACATGTAAGTTCTTGAACGTTGGCTCAATTACTTACGTCTTTCTCGGAATGCAGGATGTTAGAAAGTGAAAGCGTAGGATGGAAGGATGCATGAGGAAACACTTTACTTTTTACATTAACAATACTTTCCCCAAGCACCCAGTTTCCTTTTATTTCATTTATGGAATATTTATTCTTGATGAATGTGTATTTTTTAAATATGCAAATCTGCATTCGTTTTAGTTTGTCCAACAAAATCGGTTTTAAAAAGTTGTTTGTAGTTTTTTTCAAGCTTTGGGAAAATAGCAACTACAAACCGCCTACACACTACTTTTTTGTGTATTTCATATCATTGTACTTTCACTGTTAAATTAATTATATGAAAATTCATCAGCTGCTCATACTGGCCTAGTTTCCATAATTAATGATTACACTGCGCCCCGTAGTCATCATAAGTGTGGTTGGGGGATGTAGTGGTCGTTCCGGTGGTATGGTATAGATATGTAGTGCGGCCACCTTATACCACCTACATTACTTTACATATAAGTCTAGTTTAAAATATCTATAAATGCAATGTAGGTGTATGAAATAACTTGTATGAATTCATATCGCATAAAATATAATGTATCGCATGAAAGTTCAGGAGGGTCTTTCCAGCTATATAGGTACAATATTACCTAGCGCCTGTGGTTCTATGAGCCAGAACGGTGATAATGGGGTGGTGTACCGAAAAATATGGCAACTTGTCATGCAACATCACATTACATAACGATATAAACCATTTGTCCCTCTTTGGGTACAAGGTTCTAAAAATGCTCTTATGTACGCTTTGCCATTGACCACAAATAACACGATGTAAAAATTGATGCTAGATTATGCTGAATATTTACATTTTTTCTGCCAGTTTTTATATCGTCGAAATCATTTCCATTTTTACCTTGACGTAACTATACATTCCTGAATCCTTTGTACTAAATCGAATGTAATGCATTTGGGAACATGATAAAAAATGTGCTCTCTCATATCGTACAAATAATGGATAAGACATGTAAGCACAAAATACAATAATAATGCCAATGCCATGTAATGTACAACTATTCGCTGTAGACCAGGCGCTTGCTTGGTTAGGGATAAAAGCTATTTAGTTTCGTGTTTTCGAGATAAAAAATTCCTGAGTCATAGTATAACTGAATCATGCCACATGAAATACACGTGATCATGCATAGGTCTAAAAAATATTTGTTTTTTCTTCTTCTATTTCTCTAGAAATGCACCAAAGACTGTCGGGTGGAGAGCAAAGACTCCGTTCTGTTCTCCGAAAACCAGGAGTCGGCGGAGTGAAAAAAAGATCAGTCACTTTTAACGAGTCTTTAAATCTCTTCTATGATGCTGAATGTTCTTGTTGGATTCATGAGGATGATTTCCATCGTCTTCGTCAGGAAGAGCAGCAGCAAGCCCAACAACATCATCACCAGCACCACCAACATCATCAACAATTCATTTATGAACAAACGCATCCGCATTATCCCCACACCCATACCCACCAAAATTTTATTTATGAACCACCACCTATCGAATTTGAAGATCCTCCTACGCTGAGTCCACCCGAAGGTTATAAGGATCGCTTCTTTCCTCAAGAGGATCCCTCCGATCCAGGTACAAAAATAATACATCATAATAATGTACACGCGAATTTCCTATATATTATTCAGAACACAATATATATGTACATGCAGAGGTCGTAGTACTACTGCTTGGGTTTCGTCTAGTCGTGGGATGCTTCCGGTTCCTGCAATTTTTATACTTCAATAAAAGTGACAGCTTCACACTGAGTTTCCATATAATAACGAACAAAGTCATTTATCCTATTGACGGTGAAAGATCTAAAATGGACAGCGAAAGTTGTGTCTGATGAATACACACATATTTTACGTAGATGTAGAGGATGAGGCAAGGCAACTGAATAATATCATGGTTCACTGTGTGAATTCTACATACAGCTCTAAAAATTTCCTACCCCACGCAAGTGTGTAGGCACGCTGCTAGTTGCTGCCGCATAAATGTACAAAAAAGAGAATTATAGGTTGAAACGGCCAAGAATATAATTCTAGCCCCTGCATGAGCATCAGTTCACGGAAGAATGGTATACATGTAGTAAAAATTATTATAAGTATACTTTTTACTTTACCCAAAACGTTTGATGTACTTTTACTCTCAGATACAATTTGTTGTGTATACAATGCACCATGTTTGTATAATATTGTTTGTCGGACTTTCTCTCACATCTACTTTTCACTCCTTTTCACCATCCTAATTCAAATTCATATGGTTAGCCTGTGACCCAAGTTTGGGAAAAGGAATTCTCAAAGTCCAAACTTCTTTTATTACAATGGAAAATCTATTCCCGCAATGCTTGTAGCTACGAATTACTTTCACATCCACAATTTTCCCATCAAGAAAAATACTGCAGGCAGGGTGATGACATGTTAACAAATGTACCTTTATAAAATGCAAACAAACTATGATGAGTTGATTGTATACTATTGTTTTCTAAATAATATCATAAATCTATCAATTTGAGTACATCTAGTTTATGTGCAAGTGCAGTCAAATTTTTGTCTCATTCTGAGCTCAGTTACCTCATTTAGATTTCTGCACATGTCTACTGAATATATGTGGAAATAAGTGTGCCTTAGTTCGACTGACCTGCCCTACCATAAATCATCATTTTGGAGAGTTCAGAGAAAGTACTTGTTAAATCCGCACTTCATTCATTTCTCGGTTTGTCGGCCGTCACCTTGTTTTTCCTCCAATCATTGAACTTTTCTCATGACTCTTTTGTTCTAAACTTTTGTGGGTAACGTTTTTGTTATTTCATCTTTCTTTGGATCCTATAATACGAATTTACGACTAACCGGAATTTTCGGCAAGACGAAAAAGAGTAACTTTGTTGTAACTTGTAAGTTGAATGAGTTTGGGGGAAACTCACAAAATTATCTTTCTTCGTACATCGCGTAAAAAGTTTTGGAAAGAAATAAACGAAAGAAAAAAATCTTTTATAATATGTAGTACTACTATAGTCTAGTAGTAGCACCAGTGAATACAGATATATAATTTTGTTACTTTCAGATGTCACAAGGGTGGGCCCACCATCGCCTCCTTCTGCAAGGAGGAAAGTTTTTCTTAAGGAAAACTCAACGGACCAAATTCCGCCACCTCCACCACCAACACAAAAAGGTGTAATTCTCAATGGGCTAGAGGACGAAGAAGAGGATGAAGAATCAAAGAAAGGTAGCGGGGCGACGAGTAACTCAAGTGGAAATAAGGGATCCAGGTATGAAATAAAACTGTATTTTGTGCATTTTTCAACTTGAGAAAGTGTCAATTTGTTGACCAAGATTTTAAACATTATTTATTTCTTCGTAACTTTTTTACAGATTGGGAGGTATATTGAAAGGTGGCAGGCTATGGCGTTCTAATAGTGCCGAGGGTAAAAAAGTAACATCTCCTCCTGAGGAGCCAGACGTAGTCAAATGTACAGAACGAGAAAACAGGGAGCGGTTAGCAGAAAAGGAATCCAATGATCGAACAAATACGTAAGACAATATCCTTTTTAAAACCATTAAATTTATGATTATAGAGTGGTTATGCAGTTTTGTATGTTAATTTGCAGTGTTTCTTATTGCTTGAACAGAATATCGTCGGGTCCTTCAAGCCCACAAAATCAGGTGCAAAATCAAGAAACGCAATCATCTTACCAAAGTATGCCAACTAAAGTCAGTACAGGGACTGCACCACTT
Organism: Entomobrya nicoleti; assembly: GCA_034695465.1. Taxonomy (NCBI): domain Eukaryota; kingdom Metazoa; phylum Arthropoda; class Collembola; order Entomobryomorpha; family Entomobryidae; genus Entomobrya; species Entomobrya nicoleti. The sequence continues at coordinate 4,209 of JAQFZG010002137.1, forward strand.
CGAACCTCTGAACAAATTCGTCTCGCCGTAGATTCAACTCTACGTCTTCGGACGAAAAAGACTAAACCTGAATGCTCCTTATTGGTTGAAAAATTGCGTTGGCTCACATCCTTAGATGATGATGACCCATCGGACTCTTCAAGCCAATCCGGATTTGCTACGTGGCCATCAAGAGATAAAAACGGAACAATTACATCGTCGAGCTCCTCCAAAAAGTCTGACGCTGGAACGTCTACAAATGAAGAGTTTGTAAATTCTGCTGGAATACGCCAACCACCTCCCATTTACTCGTCGAGTGAAGCAAAAATTAAGCAAATTAGCTACACACTGGAAGATATTGATGAAGGTCTGAAAGGGTCCGAAATAGAGCTAGAGTCATTTATAACTGAGGATGGAGGTAGAATTGAGAGATTAAAAAAGAGATACAGTGGAGACGAGCCAGGGGATGACTACGGATTCAGTCGAAGGCCCTCAGTAAAAGGGATCAAGCCAAAGTTTTCATCAACGAATCAAATATTTGCGCAATACACGGCAATGAGGGCAAGTGGTACAGAAACCCCAGTACCTGTGGAGTCACAGTATGAAAACACAAGAGGTCTTCCTCCTCCAGCTTCCTTTGATCAACTTCCAAATCATCTCGAAGGTGCTCGAATGCAGCTCAACTATGAAGTTCAAAGTGCAACTGGTCGACCTCCAGAGGAGTCCCGAGCTCATTTTGAAATGATCAGACAGTCTTTTGAGCATGCTAGTTTTACAAATTTTAATCGACCACATTCCTGGAGCGTATCAACTCTCCCACACCCTCACCACACGCACGCACATTCCAATAGTATTTCATTAGGATCCACGGCGTCTCCCGTTCCCCCAAATTCAGGAGGAATGCCACCCAATCTTCTCTCAAATAATTTTGGCAGCACACTTAGCGTTAGTCAACCTATGCAACAGTCCCAAAACAATTTGTCAATGACTCCCTCACCAATAAACGCAAACAACACGTCGGGTGCAGTCCGAGCAGATACCGTACAAATGATGGGTGGTAATCCAACCACAATTTATGGTACCTTACCCTCCCAGTCTCATATGGCAGCTCAGCAGAATCAGGTAGCTCAACCAGGTCAGCCAATATACGGAACAGTGAGACGAGTGCCCAATGTTATAGGTCGTCCTCTCTTTCTCCATTACGGAGCGTTATCAGTTGAAGCTCATCCCAATAAAATTGTGCAACCTTTCCCGAGACCGACGAAAGTTCCTGAAACTCCTTCTCCCACCCAACAACCACCACCGCTACGATACTATGGTCCCCCTATAAGGTACTATAATTCTCCTCCACCGGTGCCGCCAAGATCTGTAACTACTACTGTCAGCGGAGGTATCGGGAATCCAGTTGGTCCTGGGAACGGTGGGCCACCATCAGCAATAACTGACTGTCAGCAAGAGCGAGGTGTACCTGAGGGTGCAACTGACGAGGAACCATCTTTAAAAGAATCGTACTCTATGAATGTGTAACTGGAGGCAGGTGCTAGCATCCGATCGATTTGGAATTAACATTATTATGCGTATGATGTAACAATGAGATGACCGTTAGATATTTATATTTTCACCCTAACTCAAATGTTATGGTAGTGATATTCAAATAAATTGTAGTTCATTTTTGAAGTAATGAATTACATTATATACGTTAAGAGTGAGATTCTTCAATAATAGCTAACTATTGATACTCTTGAAATCCTGGGTCAATTGAGAGAGAATCTGAGAAAAAAATACGTTATAAAGTATTTCATTAAAAGCTTCAATAGAAAAATTGCTGCTGGCTATCTCTGTCTAATATATGTAAAAAAAATAACGCAGCATCAACTTGTTGTACTTGTACCCCTTTGTGAACTCAAATGATACTCGTTTTATGTACCAAAATGTTCGTAAAAAAATTAGTGTATGATGTGACTTCTTTTTTGAGAGAAACATTTGCATGAAAACTCTGAGATAATTTAGGAAAGTGAGTCAAAATAAATACCAAAGATTTTATCATATTATTATTATACTAAACTTAACTGATTATGTATTCAGTTTAATAGTTAGTTTAACATTTTCAAATAAAAAAATGTAGTAGTAATACTGCCACCCATACCACGAATTTTGTACGATTGTCGGCTACTTAAATCTGAAAAATCTCAAATTATTATATACAAATCTTTGAAAACTGGTTGCTTCCCTCTGTCTTCGTGCTTTTGTAGCAAGAATACATTATAGTTGTATAAATGCATGCAACTTAACGTTTTAAGAAAACTATGTTTGTGTGGATATTAAGTAGCATTTCTACAGGTTTTCCTTCGCATTCCATGTTAAGTTCGCCCTGATTTTTTTATACGATTGCATTGCAGGTGGTGTAATACAAATACTGGAGTAAATTATGCTATAAATTAGATGTATTTTGTTCAAAACAGTTTCTAATGGCTTATTAAATTGTGGAAAGGGGGCATCCCTAATATCGTGCCAAAAAAAGATTGACTTATACTCCACTATGCTTACGAAAACATTTGTTAAAACACGCGAAAGTATTTCTTCTTAACAATTTTTTTAGTAATTCGAAAGTTTTTGTGAGATAAGTACACAAGAATTTATATAAGGACGATTGTTATATTACATTATTATGATTATATAAAATAAATCATCAAACTAGAAAAATAAATTGGGTGTGAATTGTCCAGCTTTTTTTGTGCATATGAAATGAATGGTCCAGCGTACAGCTTGTGAGAGCATACATATGGCATATATGGTCCATAAATGACTATAAATGGAAATGGAGTACATGAAAATAAAAAATGAACAATGTGAAAGTAGGAATTTCGATATAAACCGTTTATTTACAAATGGCAGTGATACAAAACAGTAATACTCTTTCCATATTTTAGATATTCAATTAAAATATTGGTTATCCTTTCACAGTTTTGAAATTACCACACAATGTGCTAATTTACATACATTGTCGAGAAACCTTATTTACTTACGCACTTTAAAATTTATAACTTGTGTTTCATACACAATTTTTACCCGGGATAAATGACTAATATTATTTTCAAAACAATTTTTTTTCATAGAATGAAATTGCCAATTTATGTGAATTAATCCAAATTTCCAGTACCATTTTAATTTGGTTCTCAAAAATAAAATATCTATCTAATCTGAACCTATCATCTTTTCTTAAACATTGCAAAATCCCATAATCCAAAATCCAACTACCAACCAGAGTTGGTATACCCAAAAAAAACTGAATACAAAAAATTCCCGACAAAATTATTTATCCATGTGTGTTTTAAAAAGTACAAATAACAATGACCAATAACTAGAACAAATAATGTTTCACTACAACAATTTTCTAAATTACTCATTACTCAATAATAGACAATCTTTCAATGAACTACTATATAATATAATATAGTATAATCAGATGAATGAGAAACAGATTGTTACATTTTACCAAGATACAATTACATCTACGTACCCTTTCCCCTTTTCCAAAATAATTTTCACAGTTAAAGCCAACTATCGACAAAGTCACAAGAAAAACTTGCACTTCCAGCAGAAAATTCGGTCCCCTCCTTTTTTACGTTCAAGATTACATATTTCTCATTTTTGATTTGTGAGCTACCTAATTAATAGTTTAACAGTAACAGTATTCCAGACAAAAATGATACTTTCGACTAAATAAATAAATAACAGATTGAGCTGATAGATTGCAGTCATTTCTTTCCCCTTTAAGAAAGTTAATAAAAAGGTATATTTCAGATTTCCCGAAAAGCGGCAAAATAAAATTAATTTCGTAAATAATAAAAACAACTCTCTCTCTCTCTACTTACTCTACTACTGCCGTACAAAATTGAAAACAAAAGATTGATTCTGGTTTAAGGAGTTTATATGCATAAAATGTTAAATGAGAAAAGATAACGTGATACTTTTTTCATACAGGCCATGAAGGCAGCGGTGGTAACCCATCACCTGCAAAAAGGGTTCCTTCTTCCCAATTACTAAGCTTGGTCTTGTCCGTAGCACTAATAAGGTCCGCTACCAAAACTATCGATTTTTTGGATTTATCATGGCTGATGATGCCATTATCACCTTCTGCACCTGAAGAACCTTTAACTGATTTTGACTGCTTAGAGTTAGTACCTTTAGAATTCTTCGGACTTAGCCTTGCAGGACATACAGTTTGTCTTGTTGGCGGAGATAAAGGAGGAGATCGACTTGTGAAACGTCTCGTCACCCCATTCATGCCTGAAAATCTGTCGGTGACTGAAGCTGATGGGGAGACGGGTGGACTTGCAACTTTATGCCCACTTATATTATTTGTACCATGAGATTGATTTCTGGGAGATGATTTTGGAACTGACACTAGTCTAGAATTGGATACACCATTTGAATGAACAGAGATGTTGGTGGACACTCCAGAACCGTCTCCACTTCGCAATGATGCTTTTCTTTCTGACGTCTCGAAATTCTTCACTAAATTTTTCACAGGACAGTTGACGTAATTGTTATTATTACAACGATGAGTTTTGGACAATCCTTTACATTTTGATTTATCTGGCAGCTGTCCACTGCTAGAGATTTCAGGATCTTCTCCAGACAACAAGGTTACCACGTAAGGGTCTGAGAGAAACTGTATTGAGTCCCAGAGGTACTGAGCAGCACCAAGCTCTTCCTTCTTTGACTCGCTCTGGTTTGGTCTGGGCGAGGATGACAAATGGCGTCGACGAACGGATGTTGGTGTAACATATTTCGGTGGTGATAATACCCTAGGAGTTACTACAGGTGCTGTTGTTGCAGGGGCTGAACTTGGTAATGGAGGAGGTAGTAGCAGCGCCTGTAACGTGGATTCAGACTGTAAATTGTTAACACTTGAGGAGGGTGAAGTGTCAAGCGTTACAGAACTCCTGGTGCTGCGTGTGGGCCTCTCAGATGCTAATATTGCAATAGTCGAAGCGTGACAACGGGGAGATTTTCTGGAATTCCGTGCAGGTTTGGAACGAGATCTTCGGACCGTCTTATCCATTTCGTAGGGTAACACCAATGATTCCTGAAGCGGATTGACGAAAGACGAATGTGGAATAATGGAGGTTTCAGTACGTGTGAACGCATTGTACCATGGCTCATTTACAGGTGGTTCCTAATAAATGAAGAAAAAATGCAGAATATAAATACACACGCACATTACATTTCTAATAAAATTGGTCATCAAAATGAAATGGCATGAAAAGCGACAATAAACTTATATTCTTACTTCAAACGAATAGCCCCAGTCGACGCTAGTTAACATTTGTTGGAACTGGACGGTTCTGGCCTCATGGTCTATGGAGTCGGGTGAATAAAGAAATGGAATTGGCGACAAAAGCTCAGGCTTTGGTGATTCTGGTTGTGGCTGAGGTTGGCTATTTCGGTCCTTCACTGAATTACTTGAACACATTTCTGGAGTCTTCTCTTTGTGCTTTCTATTTTTGACACGACTTGCAGCTCGTTGAACTTCAGGCTTTATCTTCTTCCTTGGAGGTGATGGGTCACGTGGTACTTCCCCACTTTCGGAAGATGAAGATTTTCGCAGCTTTGATTCGAGAATGGGAGACTTCTCTAACAAATGCCCCAATTCATTCACTCTCCATCGCCTGTCAACAAATGAGATAATACATATTAGTACAGTCCTATAACGAATCATAACTAAAGTAATATTTGTATGATATTATATAAATTAAATTTGTATGATATTATATTATAGTATTAAATACCGCTTTTTGGGAGGAGGGGAAGGAGGTGATAAAGGTGGTAACTCCACTTCGTGCTTTTCCGCTGCTGTTTCGCCAAACAAGAATGATTCCGCTTCACAATTTAGCACCCACAGGGCTGATCTTCTTTTCCCTGCCTTATCTTTAGATTGCGGTGAATCAGGATCATTCGCAGGATGTTTACCATTTGGGGATGTCGGGGGAGAAGAATAATTAGAATGAAGTTCTCCACGTCGCCTCCTGCCAGCAATTTCTCTCCTTCTTCTATTTAGAACCACCTGTCGAATCCGATTTCTGGAAGTGGGCATCCCAGTTCTGACCAAATTATTTGAAATCCCATTTTGTTGCGTATGATTTCTAGTGGAAACACTCCTGTTCCTCCGCAAGTTCAACCCTTCGGATCTCTTATTTCTTTCTCGAGTCAGAACTTGTCTCGAATTCGAATTTTCCGAGCTATCTTTGTTTCCACTGCCGTTGGAGTTGTTGGAATGCTCTTCTGAATGCTCACCCCTTCTACTTTTCACCCCATTCAACCCCCTGTAGCTTTTGTAGTGTCTCGCATACATTTTTTCACTAGAGACACCTGTAGTACTTTTTGGAGAAGGAAGTGGCGATGCGATACTGCTGGAGGTAGTATTTCCGGAAGATTTCTCAAGTCTTCTTCTTGGGGTCCCGTCAATCTCATTTGATTTTTGTCGGCTTGATGTTTTCAATGTACGACCAGAAAGACGACTCCCCACACGCAATCTTGACTTGGAGCGCGTTAAGATGGGATCCTTCACAGACCCATTGCTAAGCGTCTTCTTCCCTGGTGTCTCATTCGTATGATGATTGCGAGACCTATTTAAAAAAAGAGAATTATATCGGAATTATAGTAATTTTTAACAGACTATGGAGAATGTTTTACCTACTTAACATGACAAATGTTCTTATATCCTAAAATTATATATTGGTGTGCAGCTATTACATTTTGGCTACACATTTTTTGAGTGACGAATATGATAAATGATAAATGATTTACGATTAATGCGCTGCACTGGATGCTGCGTAATGAGTGCACAAAAACAAAAAAAACAAAGGAAAAAAGTGAGCAAAAAAAGAATCTTGTTGTTTTTAAAAAACCTCAGACCATGAATAGGAAGCCAGTTCAAGCCAAAAGTAAACACCTTATTTTCAATTGGCAAAAAAATACAAGCGCCTCAATTTCTTCCCCATCCATCACACACTTCACTCTTTGTTTTCCGGCACAAACACTTGCATTAGTTGCAATGCTATGAAAGCAGCGTCTAGCCTGGCGTCGTCTTTGCTATTTTTTTGCGTAAGAGACATGAGTAAAATTAAAAGGGTGCTTACTGCTGAGCTGAGGAGGGTGAGAGATATATCTTATGTTCCCACTTACGCATGCGCATCATGGAAATGTAAAAACGCTTACATTTGCATTTACATGACATGAATGAGATGATGTTATTGCACAAACAAACTATTTGCGTTCTCCCCTCAGTGCAGTGCATTGTTTATCAATGTTCCGGTTCATCATTAAACAATTCATACATTATATTTTTTACTCTTCAGTCACAGACCTATTGTTACATCATCATGGCTCAATATGCAATGGTTATAATCGTTAGTTTGATGGCGATTACCCTCCTTTTCATTAAATACATCAAGACTGTGCAATGTGCAATATTTTACGCTAAATATTTCAAAATTTTACATGTCTAAAATACTAAAATGCTTGTCATTAAAATTTGGATGTTGTGTAAATAAACGTAATCATTTTTCTTTAACTGCATTTTTAGGCAAGCATTGCCAACCATTGTAAATACACATTTTCCCGTGTTTTAAACGTTTTACATAAGAAAAGTATATCTGTAGATTCATAAGCCATTCTTCTTGTTGGGAGTGAATATGCCATCCAGGTAGGAAAAGCTTGCATTTGTTTAATGTTTAGTTGTACGCTTATCGTACAAAGATAATATGCAAACAGCACACGGTGCGTGCGTAGCTAGTAGTAAAGTTGTATCATATCATATCATATTATGTCAGTTCGCATTGTTTTTGATTCAGATTAGGAGTGCTAAGGAGGTATACAAATATATTACTCTTCTGACTGATAGTGAAAAGAGGATATGATATGATGTATGATACATGTAGATAGACCGAACATAAGGTAAGCCATAGGTAACTAAACTGTTTTCGTACCAATATTACAGTTTTTGTTCAGAGTTGCGTACATCTTCTCTTGAAGCTTTTTGTGCCGATTCCCCCACAGAAAAATTTACTTGGTTCGATATTGAAAATAATATGTGTACATTTTTAACTACTTTGCTTGCGAATGCGAATATAATGTGGAATATGGTAGCTGTCTGTGCAGACTTAGGAAGAAAAAGAAAAAAAAACTACAAATTGACTTGTATTTCTATCTATAAGCCGAGGAGGGAGCAGGGGGTGATTTTGATGACTCTTTTCATCAGCCAGCAGAATTGCAGCTTTCCTTCTTCGCTACTCACTCTCACCACTTGGTTCGGCACTAACTCATAAAAAAAGATTTTCGTATCTGCGTACTTTTGTAAAAACTTGTCAGAGAATATGAGTAAGAAAAAAAACTCATAAAATCAGCTACTGGCCTGGCTGGCGCAGCCACACTCATTGTATACTTTTTAAACTCCCTAGCTGCTATACACAACTGATATACAAGTGCAAATGCAAATGTGCAGAAACCAAAATGATTAAATACAGTATGTTTGCAATGCGTGTGTGTGCCATATACACTACACAAAACGTGAACAAAGCACACACATCATGTATGTGTGAATATACCAAGTTGACTGACTTGCCTGACTATTGTTGATTTGAGTTTGAGGGGAATGTTTTAGCTCATAGAATTGTATATTTGCTTGAAATTATTTTGATGTTTGCTTGTATAAAAAAACGTACACGAGGATATAAGAAGATAAAAGAAACGAATTTGAATTTTTATTTTGTATGATTCAATATTGCGTAGGTATCAAAACAAAAAAGTTGGACTGACTTGACTGTTTACCTACCTACACTACTGCTGTGAGGTGCGGTAATTGATGATAAGATTTTCTTTTTGTGTAAAGTAAAGCTCAAGGGGCATAGAATTTTGCGTGTACACGGTTGTAATTTTTGCCAATTGCATGTACACCGAAAACAGCTACTACAAATATTGCATTTTTTGCTTTACTTGCAAATGTGCCAACCGAATGCACTAACTAGAAAAAAATTATAGCTTTTGTACAGGTATATTGATATATTATATGTATGTATTTTCTTGAGCCAGGCTTTTTAAATCATGAATCATATCTTTCTGAAAAGGTAGTTTTTAAAGCTGAAATTTTTTATGTATGTTTATAGATATCGAGCATGTTATATTTTAGTAGCACAGTTCACATATAAAAAATATGCAAAATCTAAGAGGCTAATGTGCGTATATCACTAGAATCACTACAATGTTCGCACATGCGTAATGTGTGATGATAGTTGTTTTAAGTGTCACAATGAAATTTCGACATCAAAACAAAGAATAAAATCACGCATGAAAGTGTGCCATGCTGAATGCTGATATTTAAGTGTCTCTGATTTCTTTACTTAGTCAAGTGATAATTAATTTTTTTTCTTGGTTTTTATCTATTATATATTTAGCGATTACATATTTAACTGCCACATCATCCTGTCTCATATATACATATTAATGCATGCACTAAACTTTTATATTCATTGCACTTTGCTTGCACTTGAGTTTTTAATGTAAAGTTGTGTTCAAAACTACGAATTCAACCTTAATGACATAATTTTTTAATAAATTCGTTTTTGTAACTGTTAATATGACTATACCTGCTGTTTTCGGTGCCCGTTGCTCCGGAGCTGCTAGTTGCAGGCAACTGCCGCATTGTGGCAAATATTCCTCTGCTCACATTGCTCAGTTTCAACCCAACTGTTACTGTCTCGGATGCAACCAGTGACAGCAGGCGACCAACAACTCGTTGAATACCGATTTTAACAAATATTCGAAATTTCGAAAACTTAAAAAAATACACACAAAACAATAAATAACTGTCTTAAAGACAAAAAACTTTGAAGTTTTACTCAATACACGACCACAATGCGCATCAAGTCACTTGCAGTTTTGGAAACACAGTTTTAGCAGTTGGTTGAAAGAATTAACGTTGGTAGAGCACAGTTTACGCTTTTAGATGAGCAGTAATTCAATATTTTACTTTCCGGTCTTCTATACCGTATGCTAATGATATGAGCCATTTACGACGACTTTAATTAAAGATGTTTCGTACTGAAAACCCAAATGATTAAATATTCTTCCCACAAGTAAGCATTTAAATTTTACTCTTCACTTTCAACTCGAATTTGGTAGGTTTTACGCCCGAGAACTATCACTTTGTAAAAACACTCGTATAGAAATTTAGAAAAATCTAATATTCCGCATAATCAAGTACATTCCACGTAGTCAGTAAAATAATATAAAACCAACTTTTCATTTAACTACGAAGTAACTCAAAAACTTCGCAGCTCAACATAACGAACTTATTTTAGCCTCCAAAGACACCAACTTTCAAAATACGTTCTTCCTCTTATAATTGTACAAAATTGTACGAAAAAATTTGATAAGTAGATTCGTTTTTTTCTCTCTTCAGTTTTATTTATTTATTTATTTCGTTGTTTTTATTTTCCCCAGTTAAAACACATCAAATAGTCAAGTCGATCAGTCAGTCTAATATAAAATTATTAAGAAATGGGATAAATATTATTGTTGCATTCAACTCTTATAACATGAAGGACGTATCCGTATCTCTGTACATGTACTTCTTTATAATGAAATGCACTGATGTATTTCTCATACATCCCCACTGCCGTTTAGTACCTTTACCATACTGTACGATTGTACGAACATTATAAGTTGCTGTATACGTGGTGTTGAATACTGTAAATATCTGTTCGTTGAAACTTTTTTCTTACTTATACCGATATGTTGAATATAGTGTTATAACAGTGTATATGCAATGCAACCATACATATAGACATATTACAGTATTCATCTACCACTGTTCACATTTACACAATCTGTCAGTCTTATAATAAAATAGTTCTGTTTAAACGAACAGAAAGAAGTGAAATTTTAACAGACAGAAAAAGAAGTAGTGTAGCAAAATGAACACACACAATTGCATATATACCTTGTAATTGTAATATGTATACTGTATACTTACGGCTTCGGCTTACTTTATATTATAGTTAAGCAGCAGTACAACACAAGTTTGACTTATAGGCTATATTACATGCTATGTTGTACTATTTGGGCCTTAAGAAGTAAGTAACGTATAATATGTTGTGCATTGCATTGCATACCTAAAAAACCCAAGGAGTTAAAGAGAAGGGTTTGTATTTGACCGTCATACTTGATGCTCTTTAGAGTATGAAGAGAGGAAGGCAAATATACAGACACATTATATTGTAGTAGTAAGTTCGTAAGTGGAGGTAGATCGCATAATATTAATATATGGCATGTTTAATAAGAAAAACTTATAGGAGGATACGAAGAACAGAAATTCAATAGTTTTGAACCTCGACCATCATCATAATCATCACTAGTATCTAGGCAAGCTCAACATCCTTTAGCAAAGTAAACCGAGTATTGCGTTTGTTTATGGGAGACAAGACACTTACAAATTGTGCGTTGTGAGAATATGATGTACCAAACTAGCGAAGTGTCTAGTTGGTATATAATAAATGTAATTTTAAAAAGAACATTATTTGGTGAAGACGATGAATGAATACACTTATCAGATACGCACAATAATTTTGTATCAACTGGTTGATCGAATTCAAAAATAATCTTGTAATAAAAAATTATCAAATTATCGATTGTTTAAAAATATGAATATGTGTAGCACAGTTCCTTAACCGTTGAAAATAGACATAAGTAATTAAATCAAACATGTAGGAAAGTATGTAGTAGACGGACGGACAAGCTTAACTTATGTAATTTTTTCCAGCTACTGGTACACGCTATGTGTCAGTATGCATAAAAGTGGTAGGTATGAGAATGAACTGACTCATATGACATGACACTACGCACAAAAATACACGAATTAATTTTTGCTTTCAGTTTTATAGAATATTGTTGTATAGATATGCAATCCAACAATCCAAAGTTGTCTCTTGCAGAACTGGATTTTATATGTATAAATGAAAATGTATGTATGTTATGTACAAAAAAAAAGATTTTTAAAAATTCGACATGTAGTTCTGCTGACATGATTACTTTTTTCTACTGAATGTCCTTTGTTGATATTTTGATATGAATCAATAGGATAATGATGCTTTTCTTTTCATACCTTGTTTTCTATATGAATTCTTATTGGTATTTACCAAAAGTGATAGATTTTCTTATTGGTATGCAATTGTAAGCATCAAAAATTTGAAGCAAGTCAGTCAGTCAACCTTCGTCATCTCATCCCTCTTGTTACATTCTCAGGAAAACTAAGTACCTACCCACAACTTTCTGCATTTACTGAAAATAACATCAGGGTAAGAAATTATATTATGCTCAGTTCATTAACTGCATATGTGGTGTGTTGAGTGGAGGTTTAGTGTTTAGAAATCGCATAATACAGGATGTGAAATGTGAATACGAGTTTTATGGTCTTCTACAAAACTCTTGGTTTGTTTCCTCACCTTGGCTTGCATCTCTTTCTTATATCATTACATCGTTTAAATTGACTTATGCCAAGTCCTAGCATTCAAATGTGAGTAAAAATGACATGGTATGTAATAGTGAACCGTTTGCATCATTTATCGCATGACAACAGCACACACACACAAGCAGTTTTTTTGTTTTTTTTGACAGTCAGGCAAACCAAAAGCTGTATGCATCTGCCCCGTGCGTCTGCATGCATACTAAAAATGATAATGATAAACAAAACGAGAATATATATATGTGCAAGCTTTCAGCTTTCTTGATTCGTGTAAAAATGTGCACAAAAGCAGGAAAGACTTTTAACACACAATAATCCCCGTTTGATGTGTATCATATAATGATAACGATTCAAGTAATACAGATGCCATCTTATGCGAACGTAGTTAAACCTTTCCCGTGGCAGTAAGTCTTAAAACAGGCTTACACAATGTACCTTTTTCATTTTACGATAGGTGTCATGGATGGCATGCTGCTGTCAAAGTTGATTCAGTTTGATTTCAGATATGGTTGTACTCGGTATTTGGTATGAAGATCAATGGTTCATTTTTATTTGTGCAATGGCTTAAGTTGACTTGACAGTCCAAAGGTAATGATAATCGTCTTCTGTCAAAGATGACTATCCAAAAGTCCAAGAATTTATGGATGAGATACTCTCCATCACCATTACTTTTACTATTTTCTTGGAGAATGCAGAATAATGCAAATGCACATATATCAAAATTCCTATGAATACATCTTGCATAATATTTTAATATATAACGAATCCAATAAATCTTGCATGAATTTTGAAAGTCGCTTGGAGTTATGCATGTTTTCCAGATCACTATATTTAACACGTGGAACAGCAATGACACAACACGTGGCCGGTACTTACATGCAAAATTATGTATATTTTGTTTAACTTTGCGTGTTTTCAGATGATTATATTATGATGCTCGCAATACTTGGAATCGACCGAACCTTTATCTTTTCAATAACACAAACATACCAACAATTTGAGTGCTAATTTAAGAAACGAGGACCTTTTCCCTTGTGCAGATAATCAAAAAACACCTTTCTGAGATGACATTGACTGGTGAT
>JAQFZG010002138.1:0-17795 GCA_034695465.1 Entomobrya nicoleti
TTTTTTTGCTCTTGTCTTTGAATAAACTTGTGTAGGTGTGTGCAATGTGTGGCAAATAATAAACCGTCTCTTCTTAGCGAACCATGACTGACTGGGATGACTTTGTTGGGATTTATCTTTCTCTCGGCTTAAGCATTTGAATGGTCTTGGTTAGCCAAGACATTTTTTTTCCTCTTGTGGAAAAGGAAGTGGGGAAAAAATTTCTTGTTTTTTATGGGAAGAATATTTTAGCGATTCAACGTCAATGTATGCAAGCATGATGAATATGATGATTATAAGAGCAAAAAACAACATAGCACATTATTTCGGGGGAGAGGATATGAGGACAGATTTCCAAGGTTGGTTGGTTTTTTAGGAAAATAAGTGAAGGAAGACGAAAGCCATTTGTATCTCTACCAAATCAAAAGAAAGAAGGTATTTTGCTTTTTTGTCGGTTGACAGTCCACGCAGTAGTGTTGAGGATGGGTGAAGATGACGATGATGAGAATAGTGGCGATGAAGTGAGAGGGAGGAAGAAAGAGAGATAGGGAGAGAGAGAGATCTTACATTTACATCTACAAGATCTTTCGGGGTTTGCGGCTTTCTCTTTATTCTGCTTCTGTGGTGAAGAGTTGAGCACGGAGGATGCGTATATATTATATTGTATGAGAAGTTGGCTAAAAGCCGCAAGTTTTACGTGCACAGAGTTTATGCTTATTGTTAATTCAGAGATTCGGGTTTTCAGAACGAATTGGTCGTATATGTACATAGACATATATAAACGCTATAATTATTTATACATATGTATGCACACTCACTCAACAATATTATATGCACGACTTATATACAGTCAGCGTCATTCTTCTGTCAATTTCGCCATCTGCAAATCGGGATGTCATTGTCTTCTTAAATTTATTGTTTGAGTTACGTACTTGTTTCAGGACAAAAGGAGTGGAGATATACAGTGTGAAGATGTGTGCAGACACACTTGAGTTAAAACACTCCTACAGAATAAAGTCGATTCCATCGCCATCATCATTACCATCAACATGGTTGAACTAACAACGTGTTATTAAACATTCCCATGCATCGTAGATTTTTACAGTAAAGCAGCTTTGCTTTGTTTATTATCAACAGAAAGTTTAGAAGGACTGACTAGAAAACGGTTGAGTAACGCCACTTTGGCTTGCTCGTCCAGAGAGTATATTCTTTGATGATTATGATGACGGCATTTCCGAAGGTGACTTTCTTCTGACATCTGATGATGGGTTAAAGTATACTAGTATACATATAAGAAGTATGCTCTGCTTAACCACTACTGTCACCTATCTCTTTACTTGTAATGTCTGTGTACTAGGATATTCATCGCGGATCAAATCGCGGCTGCTGTGCTATGATTCATCATCGTCATCAAATGTTGTTGTGGCTGCGGTGTAGTTAGTCTTCTTGGCAAGGAGAAAGAGCGGCAAGGCAGGAGCCACATTTAGCATTATTGAAGCGTAAATTGCCATGTTGTGTGCATGAATCATAGTAGAGTGGGAAAGCAAGCGTAAATCCTCACATGTACAAATATTTCTGAGAGAGAGAAGAAAATTGTGATATATGTTGGTTTGCTATAGATGTTGTGTGACAAGAGAATTCAGAATGAATGGATAATGCTGAGGTTCAGTGACATACCGCCACCGCACTGACTACCAACTAAGCTCACAGTCCAAAAGAAGGGAAAAGATCCAACAGGAGCTTAACGAATTCAAAAAGGAGTACATGTATTTCACATCCAATTCTCCAGCAGTGAAATGTTGTGAAGTTGCAGTTCTCATCCTTGTGTTATGGCTTGAATATCTCTCTCGCTCTGAATTTTATCCGGAGAAAAGAATGTAGGTTTTGAAAACCTCAGCAGAGAACTCCGGTTCTACTTTCTCTTGTCTTGTCAAGTATTTTTAGGATTGCCACTGAACCAAGGGATTCCCTTTCTCTAGACGTTGTGTACGGATAATAGTTGCTATTTTGTGCACAGTAAAGCACAAGCAACAGCAGGTTGAAGGTTATGTTTCGTTCATTGAATGGCTGGTTGGCGAGCTTGGGTTTCGAGGTTTTTTTCTTGGTTTTCTCCTGTTTTCGAACTTGCATTAGTAATGGTATGACGTGGTTTGGTTTGGTCTGGTCGGTCACCAGTGATAGATATATGTATGTACTTTGTACCGATGAAAATTCTGTGTACACTTTTAGTAGTCCCCGATATACTACTTTGCTGAATGAATATAGATATGTGGGCTCCTTTATAATATGGTTTTCTCATGAATGGAGAATATATTCAGTGGTTTGGCCTGCTCTCTTCGATTTCTCTCTTTTGGAATTCACTTGGCATAGCAGAGGTGGTATAGTGGTGCTGTGGTTAGTGGCACAAGTAGCATGCTTTCATACATGACAAGAAGAGAAAGTAAAGAGGTAAGAAGAGGGCTGAGAGGACAAAAAGAATGAGGCGCATTTTGTTAGCCTTACACACAGGGAAAGTCTCGCTCGAGTGTCTGTCTGCCTGTCTCTGTAAAACTCTCGCCACAACATTTATACATGTATATGACCAAGGTTCACAATGCGATTCTTCTGTATCAAGTTGGTATATTTCAAGAGAAAAGTACAACAACAACCAATATGACTAGTTCTACTGCTGTTGTTTCATTGCTCTAGCGATGCTATTACTGATGATGATAGCGTTGTGGTAAGACTGGGATGGCTGTAAGGTCGTTGTATGTAGCAGTTGAAATAGTCGTGGTGGTTGGTGGGACTCGACTCAACATACTAGACGTAGTAGTTGCAAGTCTTGTAACCAAAACCACAAAGCCACGAAAACCACAGGCACCACTATTACCAACCATCTAGTTTTCCAAGGCCTTCGCCAACTACTACTATCATTACTGCTGGTGCTACTACAACGAGTTGTTCTGCAAGTCCCTCATTCTAACTCCATCTCCCTCTTTTGTCTGTCTGCTTGTCGCTTCCACCGAAAATGCCAGGAATTCGGTTTATAATGCACACACATTGTCGACAAGGGTGATTGTACAGAACAGACGATATGTGCCTTTCTGAGGTTAGGGAAGTATAATGGTGTTTACTGATGATGACGATGATGATGCTTCTGATGACTACGACGACAGTGAGGAGGAGAGGATGAATAGTGAAAATTGTTCTGACTGGAATTGGGTAACTTAACAGCATGACTAAATTATGGCGTGTAATTCATAATGTGGATAGGTAGATATCGTGTAGCAAAACATTCACTTCTGTACTTGTGCCACGGTTGATGATAGTTATTTTGAGTACCATTATTGCTATTATCTGCGCAGGTATGCACAGTATTCCAAGTGGCTTTATAGCCTGTTTAGGGGCTTTACTTTACACATCCCTCCCTACACATGAACCAAGGGAAGACCGCAGAATGTAACAAAAGATCGTTTATCTGTCGGCTTGCACATTTTCTTCAATCCATTTCAGTCTTTTGTTTTCGATGATTGTAGCAGCTTTATTCAGAACGCCTACGTACGTATTTCTCAAGTCAACTACCTGCGTGAATTGAAAACTCTGCAAACTACTGACTACAAAGTTTACATTACATTTCATTACAAAGACATAAAATGTTTCTGATTCTAATTCAAACCATCTTTTTACAAAAAATAACGCGTCCCACAAAACTAACTCCCACATCATAACAGATTCTGTTCAACATTGTAAAATGCTAATAATCAGTATGCACGCTATTGTATTTTGTCTGGTGAAAATTTATGCAAAATCGTTTAAACGTTCTTTTATAATTTTTATCTTTGCAGATTGAAGCTCGAATGCGAAAAACTAGCAACAGAGAAAACTGAGATGCAACGTCATTATGTTATGGTAAGTTGATTTTTTGTGGTTTTTATTTTTTTACCCCGATTCTCACTAACCGCATAACGATTTGAAATCTTTTTTGTGAAATATACCTAAGTTGATTATGTTGTTCAATTTTGCGTATTTGCAAAAATGACAAAAGGTATTTCACTTCAAACAGAAATATGACCGACCACCGCAAAAATCCAAGCTATCAATGTGGTGGTTGAAAATACATATAAAACTTGTAAACGGTGCTAATTTTTTTTTGCATTTTGCTTGAATTTCAGTACTACGAGATGTCCTATGGGCTTAACGTGGAAATGCATAAACAGGTAAGCAAATTAATGGATATTTTATATTTTGCAAATCATTTGCATATAAAGTAATGTGCTTGAAAATTATGTGCATAACATCTGTGGATTGGCTGTTGGTTAAT
The DNA here is from genome assembly GCA_034695465.1 of Entomobrya nicoleti. Lineage (NCBI taxonomy): Eukaryota > Metazoa > Arthropoda > Collembola > Entomobryomorpha > Entomobryidae > Entomobrya > Entomobrya nicoleti. The sequence goes on from JAQFZG010002138.1 coordinate 4,280, forward strand.
ATAAAAAGTGATTTCAGAAAAAAAAATCGTCCGAAAAATATTAATAATTTACTTATCTACGACGTGAAGTCAGGTTTTAAGAATTTGAGTGAAAAACGGTCGGAATTTCATTTCATACAAAAAAGAACTGACTGATAGTAATATTTTAATCATATTACATATATAAATTAAAATACGTGAGAGGAAAAGAGAATACATACATCATATTGTGATCATCTCTCTAGCTTGCCCACCTCCAACAAAACCAAGCAGGAGGACTTACCACTAACTCATCATCATTACTCACCTGCTCACATTTCCATGAAATTTGCCTTTGAGCAAAATCGTGATGGAAGTTTAGTCGTGAGAAAAAATAAATGTATTTTTTTCTACTTTAGTATCATCTACTTGACGAATCAGACTGCTTTTTTACACACACACACATCTTTTTTTTTTACAATCGATTCTGATTCTGATGATGTACCTGAAAACCTGCTGAGAATTGGCGTTTCATCTTTGCTGCTGGCATATTACATTATGCATCAACATACAATGTTCACAACGACGATGACGGCGGCCCACTGCATGAAATTATTAAATTTACCGTACCGACAAAATAAAAGATTTTTTTTTCGAGCGTGTGTTCACTGAGGGAATGGGTATAACAACAACACTTTTTCGATTATATTGTTACAAGCGAAAGACCATAAAAGCTCATCTTACTCCTTAATACTTTCTTTTACCACTGATAAACTTGCTGTTTTTATGCAACATCCAAAGGCTACTTATATTAATTTTACTACATGATTTTTTTCGTGGTCTATCGGCATCATCATCTCATCTCTCTCATGTTTTTTATCAGCACAGCAGCAGCAGAAGCAACAATTTCATTATTACTGTTACTACCTCTTTCTTGAAAGCAGGGATGCCTCTGTCCTTTTAAATAGTTTGCGCTGTTTTCTTTTTTTTGAGACGTTGTGAATGTGAATTAAGATGAAAATCAGGAATACACGATAATCAGCGTGTCGACTGCTGCTCACGTTCTATCACACACATTTTTGTCATCCTCAAACACACAAAACACCCAACTTGTTGAAAACTCACGAAATTCAATTGGGTGATTTTAAAGAATTTTCTTGATGTGATGATGCCACCATTCTTACAACCATGCATATAAAATTGGTCATGGGGTATCTGCCTTGGAAATTGAGGGTAATGACCGTATAACTAAGCCATTATTAAAGTCGTATCGCCATCATCATCAGTAGCATCTTTACGGAGCCAGAGGAAATACTGTTTATTTTGTAATGTCTTTCTAAAATGTTTGAGATAGTAGATGACTTCAGCTTAGGACACCCAGTCTGTGTCGTGTACTCAAGTTAACTGGCATATTAATAATAAAGTTATAAGTTAAATATTAATTATTAATTAATATAAATGACTGACGGAGTTTATGGATAAAAAGATGGATTTGTAAACATTCCAAGAAAGATAATTTATCTCAGTATCAGAATACAGCCAAGCTGGGTCTACTGATAAGCTTCTTAATTTAATCGTTCAATTTGTATGCATACATGCTTTATGTATGTGGTAGCTAAAAAGTATGATTGAATCCTCAAAGTGCAATTTTATACTTAAAAATATTACTTTAATGCTTCTTACCGCATTATCTCTGCAGTTTCACTTTCGTAATATTATTACTTCTTTGAGTTGTGTCAGCAAGTTCCAGTCGCCAGTGTTTTTCCAGAGACAAGGATGGCGACAGCTTTTCTACTGCATAGGTCAAACTTTTTTTTTACTGAGAAGTTTTAATTAGGACAACCTATCCAATCGATAGATTATTATCCAACGAATAAAACAAACAAGCTCAAAGCTGGGATAAAAATAGATATGTCATTCCTTTTCTTCCATACATACAAGAGATATCATTAAGTAAATATAAACGTAAGCAGAATTGTACAGATTTCAAAATGCATGCCGACTATGTAGTGGTTAACTGAGTAGCATCAATATCAATGATGATTTCGGAGAAAAAATAATTATCACGTGTTCTGCTTAAATTTACCACTGAACATTGTAGATGTCTATATAATTAATCAAATATCTACTGAGGTGATCCCAATCAAGAAATAAATCTGGTGAAAGTACAGTATCAAAAAAGTAATTGATTAGGAAATCATGTAATTCCGAATAATAGATCCGGTATTTGAGTGATTATGTAAATTAAGACTTACAAAAACACTTAATTTTTTTACTATGCCAAAGAGTTCATAGGAATATTGGTAAAATTCTTGTTTTTTCTTATAAGAAAATAACGCGAAAGGAACTTCATGCATTTTTTATGTTTCATCTTCAATAATGCATATAATATAGATATAGCACAAGTAATACTAATAATAATGGTAATGGAAAAAAGGGAGGAAGAAGACTGTAAGAGAAGGAGTTCCTTTTCTTACATCTCTCCATTTACTCCCGGATAATGCTATTGTATTATCGCCAGTGGCTCTGAAGTGAATAGAATGAGTCTTCTCGACTCGACAGAAAAAAAGAAGTAAAAATAACAAAGAAAAGAGAGAAAATAAGAAAATCTCCTTTTCTTTTTTTCACTAGAAAGAAAACTTATGGATACCAGTAGTAGAAAGTAATCTAAGTAGTAGTGATGGAACGAGTGGAAAAGAAGCAAGTTGTACTGGGAAACGTGGTGTCTCCCTTCTTTCGCTTCGTCGTTATTTTCTCCTTTTTTATATGACTTTTTTCCTCTCCCATGAACATTGAACATTGTTGCAGTTCCCAGTTTTATACTTCCATGTTTTCTTTCTCTTGGATAAAAGTAATAATAAAGATATTCCCTTTTTTCTCTATATCAAAAAGGGGAAAAGGAAATAAGTCTAGTAGAGAACTAGGTATGTATATATGTGCTTTATTTAAGTTAGGAAGAAAGAGAAATAAGTGTAGTAAGTAAGTGCCTTATACGGCAAAGTATTCAGAGTCACACAAACAGAAAGACAAGCAAGGAAAGCATCTTTATTTTTTCTTTCCATTTCCTTCCTCTTTTCATATTTTTTGTTCATTCTTGTACTTTTTTTCTTGTTGCAGTGCAGCAGTAGACAAAACTGGTATTTTTCTCCCTTTTCCTATCTAGCTTGTCCGATGAGTCTTTCCCAAAATTATATGGGTTTGCTCTGTTGCTCTACTCGACTCCTTTTTTCTTGACGACGGTTAGGGAAATGCAGTTTTTTTCGGAGGAAGAAAGGGATAAAAGTCTTGGTCAATATATTAGTGTTATGTAGTATGTATGTATCTATAAAGACCCATGTACAAATAGGCATATATATATGTTCAAGTGAATTGTTCACTCACTTCGAGCCAGACAAGGAGAAAGCAAGTTTTTAAACATGTTTGGGTACTTGTATCATCAGTATATATCTTCGTGTTTATATATATGCTTAGCACTATTACGTGCTCAGAAATTCTATAATACTTTACACGAGCTGGCATGGCGTAGCATACCTAAATGTTGCCCTTTTACTTTCCTTGTACACTTTTTTCGTTTTTTTTTCTTTCTCTCGCCTTTTTCTTCCGTCAATTTATTCTTTCACTGGAGCTACATGTGTACGTATATATAAATGAACTCAATGTTTTGTACGTTTATGTATGGTAAAGTTGGTGAAAGAAAGTAGCGTAAGGTTGCATGCTGTCCAGAATGAAAACTATTACTACTAAACTAAAACGAACTTGGCTGGCTGTCGAGTTGGTTTATTTTGGTCGTTTTATTCATACCCAATAAGAATAAAAATGGGGGAGTTGGGACATGAAAATAAAGGAATACGGAATATATAACGTTACTAGACTTACTCCTTTGCACCATTTGCTGACTACATCTAAATTGTATACATATATTGACTCACATTATGTATATTGGTCTTGCCATGTACATGTCATCATCATCATCATCACCGCCACCAGTACGATCATCTTGAAAGATAGTATATAAATTTGGGATGGGAGTGGAACAAGCAGTAGAAAAAGCACACATGCTGTTTTTATAGAAAGTAATGCAGTAAGGAGAAGTAAAACAGGAAAATATCTTATAAAACTTGAAAGTTTTTCTTGTGTTTCTCTGTTGTACGTGTGAACGTTTATGTAGTACGACAAGTTGAAACACCGCCACCTCCACCACACCACGCCAAATCATCATCATCTTGACCATGATCATCACTCTTCTTTCAAGAAAGGATGAAAGGGATTGCAACTTTTTATTCATTTTAGCATTCAGCACACTGAAGATGCATGGGCTCTTGTAAATAGAAAATAGAAAAGCAAGTGGCCTCTACAGAAATAGTACATGAGAAACTTGCGCACTTATTTTATCGACAAAAAAAAAGTTTCTTGACAGCAACAAAAATTTACCACTAACTTTGCAAACTCACCTTGAATGGAGTAATGGGAAAATTCCATGCTATATAAAAGAGCAAACCATGTTTTTTTACTATAATATAAAAACAATAATATTTTTCGGAAAGCAAAAAAAACATTATGACAATTTTCCTTTAAGTTTATCCGAAGAAAAATAGCAAATGAATTACTGTTTTCAGTTTTGTAAGTGGGCCAATTTCAGTTGAAAAACAAAACAAAAAGAATACCCATTTTTTATTAAGGCCAATTGCTTTTTTTATCGAGGAAAATAATTTCTGCAGTGCAACCATCTTTTATTTAGCAATCTATTACCAATTACGTTTTAGGCAAGTTACATATTACAGAAAATGATTGTGGTTATGCTGTATAGTTAGTCTTGTTTCATTTCTGTTTAATATGTTTTTGTTTTATCGTTGTTGCTTCATCCTCTGCAACTTTATCTCAGTCTGATAATCTCTTGTTAGTTTTGGTTATGTTTTACGGCTTTGCTTCCAGTAGTTCAACATTCCAGAGTACTCCCACTCACAAAAAAGGCAAGAAACAACATTACACGAGGACACATTGCTTGGAATAATAATCTACTTACTGCACACAGCATAAGAAGTCTGCAATAACCCGCCGGGTTTCTTGCCTGTCTACTTGTACGTCTCGTGTCTCTGCAACCATTGTCGCTGTTGTTTTTTCTCTACAATAAAATACTTATCTGGTAGTAGTAGAAGCAGTAGCAGAGAAATGACAAACAAAAGAAAACACGAGGAGATGAAGAAGAATGGGATTTTAGAAGTAAGCCAACAAGGTCGTGTAGAGCTACTGAATCGAAAAATTCTTGCTTTATTGCTACTTCGGTGACTTTCCTTCTTCATCTGTATTCTATACGTCATTCTTGTTGTATATAAATGTATGTACATATATTATTACATGAACTTGTTAAAAAGACACACGCAGAAGCTGACTATTCTTCTCTGAAGAAGAAGGTAAACAATTTTACCAGAAGCAAGAAAGAGAAAAAAACTCTTGGAAAGAATAACTTACTCCTTTTACTACTACTACTGCTGCATTCGTCCGGTGAAGCTTTTATGATTGTGAAACTAAATGGAAAGAGAAAAAGTACGCTATGTGTTGAATGTTGAATGCTGACTATCTTTTGTGTACAAGTGGTGTAGAACACATAAAGAATTCCTTTTTCTCTATTTATGGACCTGACCAGAAGTTTTAGATGGGAGGTTGTGTGTGGGTCTGTTTATTGTTAAAATCTGTTTGTCCGTATACTCTTTATACAACTTTGTTATATACATTTGTTAGGTTGCCATATTCCAAAATTGCAGGATACACTATCATAAGTAGTCAAGTCACTAAAAGCAAATAAAAGTATACAAATGCAATGTGTGCTCTTGGTATTAACTAGCATTTGTCAATTGAACCGTGCAATGATTCGTTTGCTCAAGAGACTTTTTACTCTGTGTGCGTACACATGGACATACATATAAAGATCTGCTTATACTTTACAAGAGATGAAAGCTTCTGGGAAACGAACAAAACATATAAAAAATGAAAGAACAAAAGTTTTTTTTTTTGGGGGGGAAAAGAAGGAAGAGGCGTTATACGTCTGTCGTCGTCAACCGGAAATTGACTCCTTTTGCCTGTTATTTCACTTATTTTTTTGTGGGATATTCTGGGCATGTGTATTTATGAATGAATGAATGATGTTTATGTTTACATCGAAATCATTGTCCTTAAAGACGGTGTTTTATGTACGTAACTAGTAAAATAAATAGAGAAACGAGATATTTTACAAAGGTAAAATCTTACATAAAAATGTACATTTTCACAAATTTCTGTTGCTTATAACTGACTCTTGTAAGTGATCTTTATGTCAGATATTTGAACTTACCAGAAAAATCATAGTAATACTTAAAAGGAAAAAGTGTTCCTTCATACCCAATCATTTCCATTGAAATTTTTAAATCTTTTTGTTTTATTCTATACTCTCTTAAGACCGTAGGGAATTAATTGAAATGACAGTCAACCGGAAATGAAAAGGAATTGGTAGAACAGAGAAAGCCCAAGAAAGTTTTTTGATTCGGAGTATTCGATACATCCGTACAATTTATATGAATAGTATACATCATTTTTTGTTATATTGCATACGCGAATGTGAATGAACAACAGCGAATTCTCTTATCTAAAGCTGATTTGGTATGTGGAAAGGCATATGTCAAAAGACAATGTTATCATCATATACCAGCCATCCTACCACTCGGCTGATCGTCATCAACATCAAATTATATGAAAAGGGATGATTATAAGCGAACGACGACTCCCACCATATCAAAACAGCATTTTTTTCTTGTGCTAATCCTGTGTACACATTGTATATACATAAAAGATAAACGTAATAAACGTATATTTTCTGAGTCAATTTCGGATAAAGCATATTTTCCCGAAAAAAATACAAAGAAAAACCGAAGCGGGAATAATATTGATTATGCTACCCTGCTGCTGATGTGATGATCAGGATAAATAGAACAAGTGTTGGGTGGACATGCTACCTATAATTATGATTATATCAGCTCTTTTTCAATAATAAAGCATGCATAATGCAATCATAATTCGCATATCACAGAAATTCTTTTTATCATGTTTCTATTCACACACGCACGCAGTACAGACAAAGCCATCATTCTTCGGGGTTTTTTGGAATTTTGGTAGAATATCCTTTTATATTTTGCTTACAGGAGCAGGGATATTATCATCATCACCCATTGCCACGAATACAATAAGCAGCACTCGCTCACTCAATAATGAATATTACTTTGTACAGGGTTTATCATCATTGATTATTGTCCTGTGATCGCGCTAAAGCCATGAACATAAATATAGTGCGCACACACGAAACAGTGACAGAGGAAAGAGAAAAAAATGGGTCTCACACGTTCAATGAAATATAAAAGCCGACAACATTGAACAGCAGCACACAGGGTCTGCTTCCTGGTCACATTATTATTATTATACTACATATATCTAATATGTATGAACGATCGTTTGATCCTATTATTTTCCCCTTTCAAGTTGTGGACTACGACTACAGTGTCCAATACAAAGTGTTTTTTTCTCTTTCTCTGTTTCATTTTTTGTGTACATGGTCAACTCCTATTATCTTGTTGTTGTCGATGTCGACGTCGTCGTCCACGACGGGTACACAAGAGTAAAAAAAACTCTTTTTTTACAGGGACATTGGACGTTCACATCCTCTATCAACAGCACACCACCGCCGCCCGAAAATAAGAGCGACACATGCAAGCAGTCACGGTGGTACTCAACTCGCTCACTGTTTCATTCACTTATCATTATTGCGTAAATGTAACTGAATAGAAAATAATGATTTTCTTGTTTGTCTGTCCGTCTGAATTATAATTTAGCTTTGAAAGAACTGAGGTTGCAAGGCTGAGAGTATAAATCACTTGCTACATTGTGCCAAGTGGGTTTCCCAAAAAATTTACATGAGTCCATTTCAGCCTGCAAATTTATTTAACTTTCAGCTGTGTTCACATTGCACGTATGTATGCATATGAAAACGAGCACCCTTTTGTTATATTTTTTCTTCGTGATTTTCACAGTAGTGGTTCGTTGGCTGTTGTAGATGAAACAAAAGAAAAAACCTGGTTGCGTTTGTACTGTTCAAAGCAGCATGTTGACTGTTGTGGCTAACTGTCAAAGAACAAGTAGAAATTTATACACTTTCATCATCAAAAACCAGTGACGCAGGCAGAGTAACACAATAGAAAAATGAAGCGAGCACATACAGCAGCTCAAAATCACCATCATGATCATCACCATCATCTGAAGTATTAGTGAAGTATAATAGGATGCGATTAGTAAATCAATAATACAACAAGGTTACCTTCCTTCTCAATGATGTTACCAGAAAATACTTTTATTCGTCCAGCTATCTAATATGGATTTCCAGTATACATTCTCTATTTTATTTGATATTTCGAGGACCATATAACTGTCAACCAAGCTGTTCAAACTTAACAACAGTCATTGACAACGAAAAACTATATACGCACTCCTATCCTACCACAATTTCATATTATTACTTATATATGTGTGGTGTATAATATGGACCTTGTATATTTAATGGGAGAATTTTCCATTATTATTATCTGCCATTTAATAATATTGACAATATGCAATGCAGCATGCACTGGCACTCACGACTCCCCACACGAACGTACGACACGGCAGTACAGAATAGGACGGAAGCCAAGGTTTGGTGGGGAAAGCGAGTGAGAGAATATGAGGGAGTTAAAAATTGTGAGTAGCAAGTTGAGTACACGGCAGAAGCTCTCAACGGTGACTTGTTTCACATTTGCATGACACACTCACACCAACTTTGCCACCAGCCATCATCAAATCAACTCACGGACCGTTTGCTTTTTTTGGTTGATGATGATTCTCTGGTGATGCTGATGTCTTTCGTTACATGCTACTGCTTTTCTGCTGAGTTTGCAGAAGACATTCAACATTTGTGCATTATCGCACACTTTTTATTTCTACAACTGCTCCTACTGCTGCTGCATCGCATGTTGCTCAAAAAAATCCTGCTGTGTTGTTGCAGCCTTTTGGAATTGATGATGATGACGATAGCATTATTATTATTATTGTTATGTACAGTCAAAGGCAAGCAAACACACATGCACACAGACTTTTTTATTACTTACTCCATCCATCTATTTCCCCCATCTATTTGAGTGAGTAACTGAATGGAGTTTACTTTTTGGGAAGGAGAAGAAGAAGAGAGAGAAAAGATTGAAGAGTTGCGGGGAGAGGGGAAAAGGGTTACGATTATGATTATTGCTGTACACATACACATTATATAAGTTTTTAGTATATATATTGGCGCAGACCTGGAAATGTGATATATGATGGATTTTATATATCTACACGGATCATCATCCATGTGTGCATATTACTTCACAACTTTTTTTATTTGTATTTACACGACGGACGGAAGGAAGGGAAATGGTTGTACTTTTTTTTATTTACATGAGAAAAATTTACTGAAAGGGGGATACAGAAAAGATATGGAAAAAAGGAGCGAATTGCTCGTCGTATTACTACTGATATAATCTTAAATAGTGGTGGTGCACGGTAGTCGTGGTGTGGCACGGAGATGGAAGTGTAAAAAGAATGAAAAAAAAAGTTTGCTATCCGTGTTTACTTATACTTTCTTGACTACTTATTTGAGAGATGGGTTTGAAAAATGAGATGGTGTGTATATGAATGCGTAGTGTGACCCTGGAATAATGATGGTGATGGAAGGAATGGAATTCCAAATAAATGCATAGCAGAGGCAACCATGCATGTACGCATAAATACTTCTTCCTACGCCATCCATGTCGTCATCCTGGTGTACACGGCAATATACATAATGTGATGATAATAATGGAACTTGTTATTCATATTATGATGATAAGATATGTACAAGCACATGAGGGAGTTATGCAGTAGAGACATATTATTATAATGTCGTGTACTGTTGTAGTGATAGTAGTGGTGGCGGCGAGATGTTGGTGGTGATGATGATGACGATGGTGATGCGGCTCAACTTTCCTATTTGAAAAGGAAGTTGAGGAAAATGAGATGAAAGGGAATTTTTTGTCCGATATTATATGCATGTACTCTTTGTGTAAATATACAAAGATGCTTAACGGTCTTGAGAGCGGTATGCGAAGCTGCTAGGTAAAATTCAGTGGCAGAAAGAGAAAATGTACACAGGAGAGACGATACTGCAAACTAAAAAAAGAAGAAGAAGAGGGAAGTCGAGGAGAGAGAAGGGAGATGAAGAAGTAGAGATGATGATGATAATGGGGGATTGAGATATGGACTTTTTTGAGTGCATACACATGAACACATGCAGCATAACACTCATGTGATGTGTTCCCCTTTTTGCTTTAGTTCACAAACAACAAAAGGTTTTATTATATGAAGTTTTTTTTCTACATTTCTCGTGGTTACATTTATGTTAGGGAAGAGAGAAGGGAGGGAGTAAGGGAGTAGTAGCTCAATAGATCGAAAATTTGCTTTTTATATATATAAGAAACTTTATATATATTGTGTACATAATAAAGAGGGGAAGAGATTGGAAAAATGGGAAGGGAAAAACGAGAGATGAATAAGGCGAGGGAGAGAAAGAAGACAAATGTGCGTGAAGTGAACATTGTTTTTCCTTGTCGGCTATGTAAATTGAGTCGGTTTTTGCTGGGAAAAAAAGAAAAAAGTATAAAAGAGACATAGAAAAAGTAGCAGTTGTTGTGCTGTGTGTTCTATGGTTAGACTAGGAGGAGATGTGATCCCTGTTGTTGTAGATTGTTATGCACGCATGTAAATCAGGGCTTCACATTTTACGCAGTAAAGCTGGTATTTTGAATTGAAGTAGAAGAAATGAGACACACAACATAGTCATGCGATACGAGCGAGAGGCAGGGCAGACACAAACACACAAACCATGTTTACTCCTTTATGGCTTCTGGCGATCCGAAGAAATGAGGATGCTGCTGCTAGTGCTGCTGTTGCTCATTCTATGATTACGACTAGATAATTTTTTTCTGGAACTGACTGAGTCGGTTTCGACTTGAGTATTTCAATATCGTTTACCATTCAAGCAGCTCACACAAGACAGATTTCTTATTATATTTTATATATTATTTATTCATATGTAGCCATAATATACGCTTTACTACGCACAACAAGATTATTTCTCTGAGAAGAAAATAATATTCTTCTCGTCGGGAGCTGTAGGCCATCACTTTTTATGTAGCGGAAAGTATTACATGTACATTACGTTCTTCATCTCGTTCGGATCAGATTCATGATACTGCTTATCTCTTTAGTACCGGTGCAGGAATAACACCGTAAATACCATATATTATGCAACAACGTGCACATAATGCGCTTGCATTTTAGCATATACATAGTTTATAGGGATATCTTTGTGTCGTGTAGTGTGAGTCTTAACAATGTAACATTCATTAATTTGACAAGGTTCACTGGGGTTTTCAAAAGGTTCCGGTAATCTCTCTCGCTTGCTACTTTTTTTTATTCCACAACTACCACCATACCACTCCGTCAGTAGTGTGACTAACTCGACTTGCCTTATTTGCCACAGCTACGGTTTACAATAATTATGCATTGCACTTTATTCATTTGGGAAAAGGCATTCTACTGACTATGCCCACATGCTCACTATATCTGATATATTGAAAAAAAACATATTATATTATAAGCCGTAAGTTTGGCTGGGGTGTTATTACTCTTGTGCTACCATTATTGAGTAAATTCAATTGAATCGCCGTTTATTGTTCTGTAACAGCCCCCTTCCTCTTTCCTCTTTTGTGTTGTCGTCATACTTTTTAAACATTACACATACATATATAACCATACTCACATATGGATATAATGTATGTATTATGCATGCCAGGAAGATTTTGATTCCTTGTTTGAATGAAAATGGTTGTGATCCTTTTTTTGTGGAATTGTATAAAACAGGATGACTCCTCAGTTAAAAAGATCAGAAAGTATGAATTCTATATTATGGCATTTCTACAACTCACAACGACACATCCCTTGTTTCATCAGTAGTAATGTACGGTACGTTGCCACTGCTGCTGCTTTTTATTTAGTTGCCTATTATGTATTTGAATGGATGAATGAGCAAGAAGGGAAGAAACGGTCAGTGTTCAGGGAAAGGATGTATGGTAATATGTATATAGAGAGAACGCAGTCGTCCTGCATGAATTGCTTTGGGTTCACAATCACAAACAACTGCTACGACCGTGTGGAAACGTATAAAAAAGTAGATACATAAGTGAGCTGGAATAATTGGCGTAACGAAGGGTGACCCTCCCCTCATTTTTTGACGGGACACCATTTTTTTTCTCTTCTTGTTCGTAGATACCCATTACCCATCAACTGCTTTGCTTTACAGTGAAAAAAGTGTATTAGATGCCAGAGGAGAGAGAAGGGGATATTGGCTCAATAACCATATGGGTTTTAATAGTGGTTGTTGTTGTTAATCTGTCTGTGGAAAGTAGCAGGCACGGCAGCATATATACCTAAGCAATGATGATGATGATGAGAGGGGATCAATGTGAATGTGTTTGTTGAGTTGAGCTGACTCCTTTTTAAGCTCTCTCATGTCACTTCCCCATTTTTTTTCTTCCCTTCCCCTACTTTTTTCTTATTTTTTTTTAAAAAGGAGAAAAAATATCCCATTCTCAATCACCCAAACCATTCATCTGAAAAACTGCTTGTAGTAGAGTAATGATTTCCAAAAGGGCTTTTCTGTTGAATTGAAACTCTTCATAAATGCATACAGCGTGTTCATAATAATAATAATGTACAAACATGTTAGTTACGTACGTACTATTTTCATTTTTCCCTTGAAAGTTGACTCTTTTTGGCTACGTCTTCCCATTTGTTGTTCCTTACTTGAAAACCTAGTTGTGAAGAGTAGTCGACCCAAAAAACGAGTGAAGGGCTGGGACTGATATTTTTACTGATCGGTCTAAACAGAGAAAAAAGAGAGAATATTGAGGAGAAACAGAAACCGACCCCCTTTTAGGCGTCCTTCATATATCTTGATAAATTGGTTGACTTGGTTCTCGGAAGTGGTTGGGATCTACAGGGAATTTTTACAACGTCATGCAAATACACATTCCTTTGTCCTCTCTCTAGTCATAATACTAACAATAATCATAAATAAATACAAAAGGTTACACACAATGGATTCAGCTATACATACAAACTTTGATTAGGTTTGGATGACTGATTCCATCGGCTCCAGAGGTGGTGTGCTCCGCATTCAATTTGGGTATTATGCCTTGAATTTTCCGAGATTTTGTTTTGTTTTCTAACTTGTGTAATCTTTTTATTACCTTTTACATGAATGATGATAAATGTTGAGAATCTGGAACAGGCAGTTTTAACTATTCAACCATAAAGGCATATAGAATACAAAAGTACATCAAAACTGCTACCGGTCACTACGTGCTTTACTGAAACAAACCTTATCCAATTCATTTTTTGTTTAAGCCTGACTCGTTCTGTTGCATAAAAC
>JAQFZG010002139.1:0-17792 GCA_034695465.1 Entomobrya nicoleti
GCGGGACACTGGGATAAGTCAAGAGATATGCACACACACAAAAGAATTTACAAAGGAGCAATAATGACGATCATGTCACTTGGTCGAGCCTCCAACGAAACTTACTTCCAACAAAGCTGCCCGGAATATCCAAATGATAAAATTATGAAGGTAGAGCTGTTCGAAGCCTTTAACAACACCAGTCACAAGAATTTTACTGTTTTTGATCATGAGACCCCATCTATTTTGACAACCGGGATGAACAATGATCTAGTGATTTTTTATGCTGAAAACAACTTTCAAGGCAAGTTATCATAAACTATAAATTTGCTGATTTCGTATGGATTTATGATATTTTTAAAAATTATTTCCAATTTCCAAAGGTTTTCAATTTGGGAGTAGATCAACTTCAAAATGCAACAATTTTCCGACGCCAGTTCAACGTCATTGGATCAAAGGAGTTGGATCCATTAAAACAAAAACATGTGTAATTTTGTACTCGGAGAATGGCTGTACAGAACGTAGTGTTAGAATTGAAGCGCCAGGAATTTCGAATTTGACAACTTTATGGGAATCCACTGTTACAGGCGAACGTACTCTTTCATTGCTGTACACTGAATCTTCCCATGGGCAATGGTTAACGAAATCGTACCATGTCTGTAACAACGAAATAGGAGGCTCTAGCCTCGACGTAGACATTTTCTCTGATGATCAGTCGGTCGAGCCAGTGGACGGCCCTGTTATTCTTGAAAAATTTCGGAATTTATGCGCATGTATTAATGTTCCGGAATACGTACAAACTCTTGAAAGATGGTCAATCGACAATCACGGAAATGCACTGACAGCATACTTCTCACCAAACTGTTCACCGTCCAAATATTCTCCACTTTGGATCCCTGCAGGGCATTCTTCCTATTCCTTGGGTTTGGGTTCTTTTAAAAAAGTAGACGAAAGTACAGGAATCGTCCACAAAATTCAGTCGTTTGGACCTGACCCTTATTCGGATTATTTTGTAAACCACTGCAATAAAAGCTGCATGGAATTTAAAGATTTTTGGAATGGAAACGGTACAATTATAAATATTGCAGACATTTGTGAGTTTGACACTAAATCTGGTTGTACAAAAGCCGCCCTGCATATGTTAAAACAGATACAAGGTCATGAAATAAGACTTCAAGAACTTATCGAAGAGTTCCAAACTGTTCTAAAGCAAATTACTGAAATAGGTCAAAACCAACAGAATGTTGCGTTAAATCTCACAACTGCTCAGGATGACTTTGATGATGGGATGGAAAATTAAACAAATGAAATCCAGGAGCTTACGAAGAAATTATATTCCCACAATGACAAATAGTAAAACTGGAATGCATTTGGAATTTAATAATATGTATGATATCAATATGCTAACACTAACGATAAAAGAGCTATCACAAAATTACAATTGAAAAAGAAAGGGACATGTCAAATTAATTTGTTGTAGTTAGCGTAAATTTTGGATACATTTCAAGCGACAAATATGTTTTGTAAACGCAATCAGTAAAATACCTTGTAACGTTAAGTCGTATTTTTAAATTGGCCCACATTTCTTATGTTTATTTTTTATGAAATCTCTTTTATTGAATGGAAATCAAAAACAAAAATTCTAAATAAATGATTCAAAAATTATCGATTTACTTTAGGACAGCTTTATCGAGAAATAAATGATTTGGCAAATAAAAATTAATCATAATTATAATTAAATGGATTATAATATACTCATAGTTTTTTGTGTGTTTCATATTCTGAAAATGATCATATGGAGATCAAAAAGTCATTAGAATACTGTGTCGCACTGATTTCTGAGCAACATTAAATGCTATCATCATAATTATTAACTGTCGACGTGTTGGGTTGCATTTAACCCAAAAATATGTTAGCTTCTTTAAAAAATATTTTATGAATTCGACAAATCCTCTACTTTTATTATGACTGGCATATTTAGAGTCAAACGACTGTTGTCTTTAATTTATGCTTGATATTTATCATTGAATTTCAATGATTTTATGTTAATGTTTAGTAGCTTGTTAACTATTATAATTATTATGATATCGAACTTTTTCTTCCTGGTTTAAATCATCGAGTTCTTTACCTGCTGTGAAGTCTGTTTTATGTATTTATTTATTTTCTCGGGTTCCTTTGGTTCCACCATGAAGCCATAGAGCAAATTACATCAAATAATATTACAACTCATTATGAGGTGAGCTTGGGTTTTACAAATCATACAATATCATGTGCGTGTACCATATAATCAATTGAACATTATATTTCACAAATATGCTGACAGTCATAAAAAATAACATTACATTGCGTTCACCGTATACATATATGTTACCCTACTTTAAAAATCTAGTCACAATGTGCAATCCTTTTCAGTAACTCTTTAATTCAGTATCAGTCATGCCATGTCCTTGAATCAGTGAAAATTATTGGTCAACTACATATTAGATGTCTTATTAGTGTCACCGACTCATAGAAGAAACCCCACGAAATCATTGATATACAATAATTGGAAACAATAATACGAAGAGTGACCATTATGTCTGCTAGAGGTATATCTGCTTTATTATTAAAATTGAATATTTTAACTTTAAGTGAAAGAAGATTATTGTCCCTACTATGGTTTTTAGCTTAAGAGTTAAAATTGTGTTGCTGAACACGTATGGAACAACATAAACGACTCCGATAGTCATGTAGTTAAATGGGGCGAAGCCAAGATTATTCTTAAAGAATCAAGAAAAATGCAAAGAGAGATCAAAGAATCGTGTGTGATCAAAAACGCTTATCGGGAAAGGATCCCACTAATGAACAGAAAAGAAGAACGTGGCCGTGACTACTTGCCCAACTTTTGGAACTCGCTCTTAGCATTATTTTATAAAGTTGAACTATAATTTTATAAACCACCGTTTTAAAATCTTTTGCTTGTTTTATTGTTAATTATAAATAATATCCCTGAAGAGGATTCATGTAAATGAATCGAAACGTTGGATTTTAAATAAATAAATATTTAAACCAAACACTCGTCGTACCCAAAATCATTTTTAAATAAAATTGTGTTTGTTTGAGGATTGGTTTGTGAGATCTACTGGTGCTGATAATGATAGTAATATTGTACGACTATCACTTCCAAAGTTTACTTCAGAAAAGTATAAAAATTCTGTCAAATATAATGCTATAGTTATATGGAATTATTTTGTTCAAACAATTAAACCTCCTCCCAAGACAAGCTCTAATCTGTTTATAGAGTCATGTAAATTGTTATTAGTGTCTAAACGTGATTTAACTTGATTTGTACTATTTCATGATATATGGTTACGATTATGTATGATTTTCTATTGGTTTTCGACTGTTTATTGATTGGAATTGTTATTTGCTGTGTTCTTGTTGTGAGACCAAGCAGCAATAATTTTATTATTGCCTGTCTGAAAAATTATGAAACACGTTAATAAAGTTTTAAATTACAAATTACCATACTACAGAACGCGTAACAAGATATACTCGCGTAATCTGTTCGACAATAAAAAAACTGATGACCACTTCCTTGAAAACCGAAGTGAAGTTCTACCAAACGTGTAAAATAATCTGCGTTTCAGACTTGCGAAAGCCACGTAACACGGTTTTTCTGATTAGTACACTATTATATGTTAAACTATTTATGGACATGCATTAATATTTTAGTTACCAAATGGATTGACAAAGTTTTGATATGAGAGTTTAATGATAAACCAGTAGTTTTACCCGTTCATCAACATATGAAGTATGACTAAGGGTTTTTTGTCAGTTTTTTGACAACAATAAATACTTGACGTAATGAAGTATTTAAATTTTTCAGCTTGTCAATTATTTTCGCAAACTATTACTTTGCTTAGCTTGTATAGTCTGTTTCCCATTTCGTAACCTTGTCTGGATCTTAAATAAGATGGACTTTTAACATTGTGCAGCATTTGGACCTTTTGTGGTATTGAAAAGAATGAATGAAAATTAAATATTTTTCTGGTTAACCGCTAAACACAAAAATATTTTTGTTATGAACAACCTCATCCAGTTTAATCTACCTCAATTTAAACCAAACCCCGGCTTTGAAAATACTCCATTAGGAAGTTGCATAAAAGATGATTACACTTTTAGTCGATCTTAATCAACTCCGTTTGCTATTATTCAGTCCAAACGATTGTAACATTATCCATTAAAATGAATACGACGTTTGTTACTTGCAATCAAGTTCAATTTTACGTGTTTTGTAAAGAACGTTTCACAATTAGGTTTTACCAAATTATGTATATTATTCATTTCTGGTTGAAATAATGAATAAATTCTGAAATCTTTTACATAACCTCGAATAACGGAAATATTGGCGGAAATGTTATTGTTTATTTTGAGATTTCTATTAAAAATGGGAAAATTTATTGATTCCGGATCAGCAGCGCCATATAGCATATAGCTTGTCTGATGGACTTTTGGGAAAGCCAATTTAAAACTATAAGGGCGTATTTTTAATCTCTTGTTACGGAGCTGTAAAGGTAAGCGCTTACGTCGCGTACACGTACACGCAACCACAATATACTTCTGAAAAACAAAACACACTTTGAGGAAAGGGTTTCCCTGTTGATCATTCCATCGTTATGGTTGTTTATATCACAACAAACATTTTGACCTCCCCTCACAATGCATGATAATACAATTAATCTTAATTACTACTGTTATTATACGTTCGTTTATAGTTAGCTTGTTTTTAAAGCTGACCAAGTGCAAAGCTGACAACAAATACACTCAGCAAGAGCAATCAGTTTTAATGATATCTTAACATTGTTAAACTACGTTTTACAGGAAAATACGCAAAAATAAAAATCCCCTAATCACAAAAAATATGTGAAACGGAAGAACATATCTTTTAATTATGATCCCATGGCTAATAAAAAATTACTACTAAATTCAAAAATTTAACACTTGTTCCCTATCATCGAAAATGGTAACATCAAAGACGTACTCACAATCATTCAAATTATGGTACAAGTTTACAAGTCAGTAGCCATGGAGACTTCCAAATATCCCGACATGATTTCTTACTTTTTGGCGTCAGTTTTGGGCATTCTGTTTCACGTTTTATTTAAAGAAGTAAAACGGAAAAAACCCTTGAACTTAAACACTGCTGAGATTCATTTAAGTTCGAAACTAGGAATTCGAAAAATTCCTACAGTAACTTATTGGTTTCCATTTCCAATACCTATCACTGATGGAATCATATAATAAGGCTTCGTAAGTGTGGCGTTGCATTTTTTGATGAATGTCAAAATCGATTTGGGAAAGTGTATTGGTTACCTTTTGGTCATAAGCGTCTCCTTGTTATGAACGATGTTAACATGGTCCAGGTATTGCAATTAAGCAAAACTAAAGTGTTTATTATTATTTTTGTCAACGTTAATTAAAAAACTCTGCATTTGAATTTTCATCAGAAACTGTTGAGCTCTAAAGACCCACATCATTTAAACAAACCTGAAATCTACAGCAAAATTTTTATTCATTGGTTGAGGGATGGCCTTGTCAACTCCAAGTTTCATGTGTGGTTCTCTCATCGAAAGATTTTGAATCGTTGTTTTACATACAGTTGTCTTCAAAATTATCTTCGAAACATGAACAAGTATGGAACGGACTTAATAAGAAATCTAAGAAATCACATGTCTAGAAGCAATGGAAACGAGGAGATCTCAGATACAAACAATATTAATCGAATAATTCATAAACAAATTACAAAAATTATAGCAGGTAATTTATCAAATTTGCTTCATGAAATTTAAAATTTTATTATATAGCAATGTTGTCTTTTGTTTAAGATACTGTAATGGGTCCTTCAAGTATATCAGATGATGTTGCTGTCGAATTTGAAAATTGCTTTCGTGTGTAAGTAAATTATGATTAGATTTTGTGCAATTAAAATTTCAACAAATTATTATAAATTTTATGCATTTTTAGCCTTTTTCTATCAGTTTCGGAAAGGTTACTTAATCCATTCATCCAATTTTTACCTTTTCGGATTTTCAACTCCAAAGTAAAAATCCTCTATAAAGCAATGCAGTTCATGGACACTCATTTGAAAAACGTATGATATTTTGCTTTTATTGGTAATGCATATTTACTTTAGATACATAAACATTATAACATAACATATGTTTCATTTGTTATGACAGATTATAAACAAGTACCGTAAACAATACGACAAAGATATGATGTCCAACACGAATTCTCAAACTGCCACTGATGCCGAATTTGGTATCAAGCAATCTCGTTGCATAATTCAGGAAATGCTCCATCAAGGCGCCACAAACAAGGAAATTAGGGATCAAGTTGCTACGTTCATGGTGGCGGTATGATGTTTTGAACTACCTAAAACTGATAAAATTATATTATACATGTAAATTTGCTTTAAACTTTAGGGTCATGAATCAACTTACATAACATTGCAAATGTTGATGCTTCATATGGCATTCAACCCGATTCATCAGTCTCGCTGCCGAAACGAAGTAGACCAACTCATAGATCAGAAGATGCATTATAAGGAACCAAATGCAACAGATGAACTTAATGAGCTAAATTTTAGTATGAGCGACCTCGCCAACCTAAAATATTTGGAAAGATGTATCCTTGAAAGTGCTCGTATTACCCCAGCATTTCCCTTAATTTTGAGAACCTTGGCCGCCCCGTTTATGATTTCAGATGACTTGGAGTTACCTTCCGGGGCTATAATTGCTATACCTATATGGATGATTCATAGAGACCAAGATAATTTTCTAAATCCAGCAACATTTGATCCAGATAGGTTTCTCCCTGAACGATTGAAGGAAAGAAATCAATATTCTTACATTCCATTTAGCGCTGGGCCCCGTAATTGCATAGGAAACAAGATGGCCTTCATGGAAATCAAGGTGATTATGGCTGGGATTCTGAGAAACTTTGAAATTAATACAACTATCAAGCTAGAAAATATTAAGCTCCTGTTTGAGTTGTCACTTAAACCAGAGCAAAACTACAATTTGGTTTTAAAACCACGATAGCTTTAACCATCGTTTGTTATCACTTCTTCGCCAAAGAGTTTTGTTTTCCTTTTATCTCGTTTCCCATAAAAATATATGTTATCATTAATGACTAAGAATTATTTGTCCTCTCTCATCTATATTGGGAATGAATTAAGTACCTTAATATATAACACCAATAATAAAAATAAAATATGTTAAGCATTTGAGCGCTTAAACGCATTCTGACGTACGTGTGTTAAGTTATTTTCCTTTAGTCGACAAGTTTAATGAAGACTTATTCTGGCTCTTAACAAATACATACAACCCGATAACATGCTATCAAAGTCAGCATCATTTACAGTTGATGCTTGTATTTTTACGTTACTACAAACGCTACAAAAATCGTGAAATGCAGCACTTTCACACGACAGCGTTTGAAAGGATGTTATATCTAAATTAATACGTGCAACGGGTTTAATTTAATTCCCATTTAAAATTTCACCGACACTTAATCTGTCCGTTACATTTTGATGCTACGCTATGCTTTCAAACTTAACATAGCAAATAACAAGAACTTTTAATGTCAACATTTGATATTTATGATTATTTGCAGATAAACTTTTGGAGTGTTATCAGGCAAATCCATAAACTACGAAGTACGCATTAAACTGCACTATGAGTTCGTATACGACAAGATGCACACTCCTAAAATATTCCCGCATCATATTACTTCTGTCTCTTGTGCTATCCACATAAAAAGTTGAATGAAATCAAGATAATAAAAAATGAACAGCTCACAAAAAGAAATTTTAACAAAACAGTCATCGAAACTTTTGAAGGAATTAATTTGTTCAAATGAGTTTCTAACAGATTTGGTTACCAGTGGCGCTATAACAGAATCCGAGAAGGATTCGGTTTTGAATCAGGTCAGTTAAAATTTCGTTTGAGGCGTAAATACACTAACTTTGAACTAAATTAAAACATTTTATGAAAATACAGAAAATTTACCAGCAAGATTCTACGGTGCATAAGGGTTACCTATTAGCAATTCTGCAAACAAGGGTGAATGGATTCACTGAATTAACAAGTGCATTGAAGAACACCAATCAAACAGGAGCGCTAAAGCTACTACAGTCAAATGAGTCAAGTCCTGCCAGTACTTCAACTGACGGTCACAGCAGCGCATCCAAAGTAGTTGGTAGCGGAGGTAACTGTTTAATTTTTCAGATAAAAATAAATTGTTTCTCATTAAAAACTTGAAATTCCAATGTTTTTTCTATGTCGGCCAAGAATGTACCTTTCAAGCCGTTATGGGTGGAATAGTTGATTCATCGGTTAACTTTAACCTGATTTCCAACTGGCGTCGGTTGGCAACCGAGCTAGGTATTGGCCCAGCAAACGCCAATACTTACCAACGTCAAATAAACCTTGGAAATATGACTGAAATTGATGTCATTGAGGACATGCTGCACAAGTGGAAATCAGCCAAAAGTAGCGAGGCTACTCTTAAAGTCTTAATAAATATTTTGGAATCCAAATCATTGGATTGTAAAGGAGTTGCAGGTGCGTATGCATATTGACATATATATGATTGATATATTGGTTTAGATGCAATATTTTAATTCAAATTATTGTTTACTTTTTCTTAGATAATCTACGAAAACTCGTTTAGCAATTGGGTATCCTTTATAGCGATCGTGGCTTTGTGTTAAAAAAGGATTTTTTGCATTATCATTGCACAATTTTTTTGCCACCGGATGCCAATATTTTCGGGATATGTACCAAACATAATTATAAAACTGTATGTTTCAAAAATGTATTTTTTGAGTCGTTGGGATATTGGTACAAAAATAGTATCATTATCGTCATTTCATTAGCAGTAGCGTTGTGTCCAGATATGTAATCTATGCATTTAATGTTTATTCAGTAAAACAAATATTAATACGTAATAGGCCCAAAAAACCGTTCTTACACAACCACCACTAGTTATTTGTTTGTTTGTATGTTTAAAATTTGTGAATAAAATGGATTCTTGTGAAAACATAACTTATCCATGTATATCCTATAGAAAACTGTACCTTACTGCTAATTCAAAAGATATTATCTCGGAGCTCAATGACCGATATAAATGTTAGTACAAAAAGTTCACAATATAAGTTTTCAAGCCTTTCTTGTGTTTAAATGTATGTGCATAAATTGTTGCAGTAATTTCTTACTATAAAACAATAATATTAAAATATTGTATAGTTATACTGCATTTTTTCGTAATATGCAATATACTACTATATATGTGTAAAGTAACTAAACACGATCACGCAGTACTTGTAGCCGAGGTTTCTTTCACTCCATCGCAGAACTGAATACATTTATTTCATATCTTAGCATTACAAATTTACTTGTAAGTATGCATAGTATTTAATTAGACTTACACAACTAGCTCTGGTCTAGACATGTTCACCCGAGTATATTGAATCAATCAGTGCACTAAAAGGACATAGTATAATTACATTACGTACTTGGCAGTATGGTAGTAATTTTATAAGGAGTTTGTATATAAGTAGCTTTAATCATTTTATGAACACCGGAAATCTGATATAATATATTATCTGTTGTTTTGTCAATCATATAGGACGCTTTATCTCGATTAAATTGTACCATAGTGACACTTCGACAGCTCGGGATGCTCGAGAGTATAGATTCTAAATGATGAGGCCAGCAGATAAAAATACACTTTAGTATTATGCTTCAAACCCCAACTAAATATCAAAATGCTCCCAAATCCCTAAACAATAATTTGCACACAATCAGTGCGGGTACTACGTGATTAGTAGTTATTTTTAAATTATTTTTAACAATTTTTATTTCCATAAAAATTCACAACCAAAAACTACATTCAACCTCTCGCAGTCACAGCCAAATCTATACTGCTTACAATTCACAAAATCACACGCATACCTAAAGCAAGAAAAGGTCAACGGACAACATATACAATATACGGTATATTTATTTCAAAGGAACAAGTTTTAAAATTAAGTGCTCAAGTACAGTCATTTATTTTTATACTAAAATTAAACTAAGTTTAAGATGCAGATGTTCCACACAATTGCTATAATCTAATTAAGTTGTGTTATTGATATTATTCTTGTAGCTGTTTGTCACTTTCTAAACAAATATGCACGTATATGACCAACCTTTCTTTTAAGATACCAAATTATCAGTGGGTATCTGCTTACTTTATTAAACCTTTTGATATTTTCTTCTAACACTTTTGAAGACGAAAATAGCATACGGTTGGAAATTATATTTGTTCCAGCCGAAACTATAAGCAAAACAACTCCAAACACTGCAACACAAACAACCGCAACACCTAACGCGCTTTTCATTTTTATTGGGGTTGGATAAGAAACTCCTTCTACAAGCATAAGTGGCAAGCCGTGAAAGAATTTATTACCATTATAAAATATTGCATTTCCATGATGTATGGTGCCATTTTCAATCCATCTTCTCAAAACAGTTGATGCGCAATCTAAACCCCATAGTCGAACTTAATACTCGACATTGCGTTTA
Organism: Entomobrya nicoleti; assembly: GCA_034695465.1. Classification (NCBI taxonomy): domain Eukaryota; kingdom Metazoa; phylum Arthropoda; class Collembola; order Entomobryomorpha; family Entomobryidae; genus Entomobrya; species Entomobrya nicoleti. The sequence goes on from JAQFZG010002139.1 coordinate 10,593, forward strand.
AAATCTGGATTATATTCAAGTGACTTACAAACGATATGTAAATTTACATACACAGCTTTGTCATAAATCAATTTCTCCATCGTCAATTTTTAAATTAAATTAAAGCTGCTATTAGATTCCGGCGGTGGGTATGATATTGATATTACGTCGTCCATAAGCTCATCAATAGTTTTCCCATATGCAATATTCATACCAGCCAAACGTTCCTGAACTGTTTGATACATTTGCAAGAAATCTTTGTATGTTGAAACTCGAAACGAATTCCTTACCATATTTGACACTGTAGGAAAAAAATTCAATTATTAAACTATCCGATGAAATGTAGCTTTGCCATGTTAAGGAAATAAAAAAGACCAGAAATAAAAGCGGCCAATTACTTTTCGTTGTTGTGATCGTTGGTTAATCGGAATGCTGATTATTGTCCATAAAAGAACGAATCCTCGTTTTATACTTAATTACAGTCGTTGTCCATTTGTGAATGAGCTCATACTATATCAAACGTCGCGGATATATTAAGCTTTTACAATAGCTGCATCAATGTTGCTATAGGAATTGAACATTCGTATAGCGAGCGGTAAAACACTTTTCTGCTTAATATCATATCCAGTGAGCGTATGCAATCAATCAAGTTGCCACCTGTTAGAAAAACCGTTGGACCATTTACTGGAACTGTTCGTTCATGTCCATTTTTGTTTAAATCAAATCCAAACCGTTTTATTTACTTAATGTTATCATAATTAGTAGGTAATGACTTAAGCTTCTCTTCGATACAAGTATAACACAATACACTAATTCGGCTTCGCATTCACCATAAATAATATAATTGCGTTTAAAGACCTCACAAGTTGATTTGCTGAAAAATTAGCAGAAAATGCATTTTCAACTACTTTACTTGTTTCTGATTGCCGAATCCAAAATGAATCAAAAATTGCGTTACAGTCTGTTCTAAAACCAGGTCTATGGATAGCACTTACAATGTCATTGAAACTTTCCAAAAAGAGTAAAAATATTTTGTCTTTATTTATGGACAGCTTAGTATAAAAACGCAAAAACCTCGTTGTCACGGTAATTTCGTTTTCATCGTTCGCAAGTAATTCCAAGTCAAACTCTAGGTCCAAACTATTAATATCGTATAACATCCATGTATTGGAATGACTATTACTTAACAAAAACGAGGATATTTGATCATACTGCTGTAGTGATGTTGTATTAAACGTTTTAATCAATGTTGTTGGATTTCCAACATACAAAAGTTCCACGCCGCTGGAAAAAATTGCCTATGGAAAATGGAATAAAGTTGGTAGCCCAAAACAGCCAAATACAATATTGGAATACTTCGTTGAACGTAAATGTGGTTAATTCAGGAGAAATTACATGGATTTTAGGAAATATTGGAATATCGTAGAACTAAATTAGTAAAACTGTAGAAAATGCCGTTCAGTCAACGAGTCTAGTGACAGATGATAGACAACTATTTGCCTGGATAAACTATGATGGTCGTAAACTTATACACGCGCACAACTTCTAATAAGCCAAATGGATTTGCTCTTGGTTTTATTATTTGTATTAAAGTAAAATATAGAAACTAAAAAGGGTGTCGGCCATTATTATAATTAAGGATATCATACATGTGTCATCTTATGAGCTCATGTAAGAAATATATTCGAAGCAATATATAAAAACACGAATAAAATTTCAAGAAACGGATTTTACTAAGCTTTCCTACTTCAGTATTCTATAATACATTTTAGACTTCACCATTTTCTACTTTTTACAAAAGTTAGTTATGGATGACTTGTTGTACTTAGATTTAGCAATCTTCTACCGGATAAACTTCTTCACAGCCTGTACTGGACTTAATCGAATTAAGACTCAAATGGTGAGAAAATCAACTTTAAAAAAATTAAAAACATCAATTTTGTTGGTGCAAATAGGAAAATCATTTTGGAAAATTTATAATGGAATATTTCAATTATGAAAAACATTAAACTTGCTGGAATCTTAGGAATAAATAGCTATTTATCAAATAACTTTCTGCAATACACACAATTAAAAACGGTGATGAGTAGTTTTGAGCATATATATTTTTCATTGGAGCTGATAAACCCATAAAGCCTTTCCAAGTAACCTGGTTACTAAATGTTAAAGGCAAAATATTTTTCTGCGCTCTAAAAAGACTACTTTTCCACGCTAATTTCCGTCAGAATTTCTAAAAGTAAAAAAAATGGGACTGACTGCATATTAAGTCATTTAAGTGGGAAAGTGAGGTTTATGGAATTTGGTGCATTGACCGGAAGGTAATAAATGAACAACTGTAGTATGACTTCTATTGTAGTAAGGTTCCTGCATCTAGATTTATCTATCTAATTTACTTACTTTATCATAAAGAGCATGCAGATGCATATTCATGTTTTGTATGTACGTCTTAAACATATTGATTATAACTTTAGCTAGGGTAAATACAAAAAAATGTTGACAGTGAATCCCACTCCAACATTGTTATCTTGACTCCAAGAAAAAGACTAAACTGGAAAGAAGTATAAATGTCAATCAAACTAATCAGAACCTTTGACTTCGGTCTTATATAAGAGCCACAGAAGTTGATTCTTGATTGTTTCAAAAGTGGAGGAACTACTTCTCATTAAGATACAAATACATTACCGAATACCTCACTCTCTTATTTAAAATGACTGAAAATGAAGAGTCAGTTCAATGTTTTTTACTTTTAGAAATTCTGACGGAAATTAGGGTGAAAAAGTAGTCTTTCTATTAGATAGAAAAGTTTTTCATAATGCAATGTCAAATTAATATTGCTGTGATTAGATAGCTCAAAAACGCGTTCTTGTAAAATTCGGAATGGTAATTTATCAAAACTAATATTGGATAATTAAATAGTCTAAATACTTCATAACTTTAACATAATAAGGGCCAATCATAATAAATTGTTTGCAGTAATATTTCAAATTTAATTATTATTTATATTGTTTGTGAATGTCTACAATTACTTTAATTTTCCCCAGCTAGCTTTTTTGACAGGTTCATGTTTGAAGTTTGTAAACATGTTTTGTTACTGATTATACATTCTACAAATACAATTTCCCTAAACTGTTTTATGTCAACAAAGTCTACGGTTTCCATTTTGTTGAACACTAATGACTCAATTATATAGAAAAGTTATAGGCAAGTGTAATATATGAGCTTTTACTTTGGAAGATGTGCTAATGCTGTTGAAAATCAAGAGAGATATGGAAAGCTAATATTTTATTAATATCATCTAAACATAGCTTTAATCATCGTGCTGCTCAAAGTGCCGTATATTCTGCTAAAGTTGGATTATTCCAAATCTACCGCTTAATTGTGAACAAGCGAGTTTTTAAGATAATAAATAGTTTCACGCATTTCAATAATTTTGTTTTCCACTACACCTTTTCAAAAATTTACAAGCTTAAATCGTCACAAATATTTTAGTAACAAAAACAACAACACACAGTGCTTCATTGAAGTTACAAAGGTTCAACTCTATAGAACTGTTTTCCGGAAGACTATTTCGGAAAACGCTAAAAGGTTTATATCTTCTTTAGAAGAATTTACAATTACAAATTCCATGATGCCAACTCCAACAATTAAATTACTTCAATGGCTAACTTACCTTAGCAACCGGCCTGGTATCATTCCTTTCCACTTTGACGACTTGGACGAAAGACTTACAGTTGTGGACACAATCGATCAAAAACGACGCAGCAGACTTTGGAAATTCATTACATTTCTTGCTTGGATGTTATTTGTGGTTGACATTTACTTCATGGCAAATTCCCCAAGGCAACCAACATTTACATTGATTTACCAAGGAGTTATACTCATATCCTTGCTCGGCCAAACAGTTTACTTTAAAGTGTGTAACATAAATGCAGATCGGGTTTGTAATTTACTAAATATTTTAAAAACCCAACCCATTGGCGTACTAAAATTAAATTACTACACAGGGAAGACCAAAAATTCGAATCGCTTGCTCGTATTTCTGTTAATTAACTTATCAGTAAGTGTTCATATAATTTATGATGTTAGCCTGCCACTAGTTTCGGCTCTGTTTACTGATAAAACACATGGCTCCTTTACATACGTATTTGGCAACAGTTTGACAGTTCGTGCAGCTCGTGGATTTTTACAGTTTATTTTATTTCTGCCAGTTAATCTTCTGAGCCAGTTTTTGTCCGCATTCTGTTTAATTGTACTAATATACCTAAATAGAAGCATATCGCAACTAGTTAAGTTGCTTATGAATGAAAATAGTAAATTTAACAGCAGAGGCTATCGAATTGCTTATAGAAGTTTGCAAATATTCATAATTTTTTGTAACCACAATTTTCAAACCTACTTCTGGCCTATGGTGCAGTTTGTTGGAAGTTGTGTCGGAATAATTTTTTTGTTCCTTTTGCTCGAGTACTCATTAGTAGTTCCTGTTTATTTTACTTTGATTATTGCAACATTTTTTGTAGTTTTAACAGGATTTAGTTGCTTGGTACTCGATTTTGGTAGCCGTCCAATTTTACTATCCTCAAATTTACTAAGAACGGCGAAGTTTAAATTTAATTACAAATCGTCTCGTATATTTTGGCGATCATGTAAACCGATTTCTTTAGCTGTAGGACCATTTCATACGATGGATAGGTCGAGAGGTCCTGCATTTTTAAGATTTATTTTTCAGAGAACCCTTTTTCTATCTGTGCAATCGCGACATTTAAGATAACTTTAAGACTTATTTAAAGCTTTCTATATTAAGCCTTACAAAAAAAGGTATCTAATAAGTTGATGTTTATGAAGTATATAAAGTATAAATATATGAACGATATTAATAATGTTTTAAGCCATATTTTACGACGATTACCTGAAAAACAGGCTGATTTTAGTCAAGCTACGTCCATGGCAGGCTTCACCACTGAGGATATTTAAATGTCTTGTTACTGTTTTTTCGGCTACTTGCATAGTAGGCAAACATGAAATTAGATAGATATGTTGCCAATACTGCTTGAAACTGGGAGCACTACATACAAGTTCTGCATCGTTAAAAAACATTGGTATACTTTATGAAAGTGTAAAGTTTACACTTTGATAAATACTTGAAAATGAACGTTACTATATATCGAATCAAATGCTTTAAATCCTTATATCATGACGTGTGTCCCAAGTCCCAATGCATCCATGGATATTATAAAAGCAGGATAAATGTGAACACGGATTGCAGAAAATATTTAAAGGGATTAACTTAAGGATATTTATAAATTGTACTACGCAATTTCAGCTAATCCACTTTGACGTAGGTTTACGCTAGAAATTTACCTTACTTACTCATTAAGTTAGTGTACCTATATTTATATTTACGTACTCAAAACTAAATGTCAAGCAAGAATATAATACAATGGTTCTGTTAAATATGGACACTATATAGGTCGTCGGCCCTAAAACTGTTCGATATAATAAATTAAATTAAATCCCGTACATGTAGCTTAATTCCTACGATAGTTGGTGTATACTGCTACTCGATAAAAGTTCTCATAATTGGAGCAAGATTGGTTGTCCCCGGAATATTTCAGTGTGAGTTGGAGCGATATTTTTGGCAAAACTATTATATTTGCCCTTTAGTTTGATTAATTGACATAATTTATGATACCAAAAATGATGTTATTTGGATTCAATGTTCGATGCATGTTTATCGGTATAAAAATTGGCATAAGTAACGTATTAGCTTTTTGTTTACCTCGTTTCAAATAAAGTGTGCCAGAATAAGTATTAAAAATGCATTAGCCACCCACCCACACTCTCAAAAAATATCCACACTCTGCCAACTATGAAATAAGTAGTACTCGTAATTATGTAGAATTATAAACATATTTCGCCACTCTGGTTTCTAGTTTCCAACCATCAAGGTGAATCTTATTGTAAACCATTTAGTTGTGACCTTTTTAAAATATAGCTAAAACAAACATATTTAAATAATTTTGTTTAGTTGAGGTTAGCACGCGTTCTCCCCAGTATACTATTTAATATGTTGTGATCGTGTTAATTAAAATGTTATCGTGTTTTTATTTGTCAGTTTACCAAACATATACACTTTAAATGTCAGTTACTAAATATAGTTCACTCACGTCAATACGTTGACAATATTTTCGAAAAAACATTTAATGTTAACACAAAAACAGTTTAATGATGATAAAAACACCACCACCCTGACATATGTATATATATATCTTTTGCAACTACATTGTGCCGATCCATTTGATAAAAAATAGATTTCAAAGTTAGGTAAATCACATCTTCTAAAGAGAACTAGAGAAAAAATGTTTCTTACTGCCAAAGTGAAAATCGGATTTTTATATACTCTTCGACTGGGATGCTTTATAAAATTCCTTCCCTACAAATGGAACTCTAATTTGAAGCAACTCGCTCCTCCATCATCTTTTCACCTGAGAATATTTAATTTTCACAAAAATCTCATGTATTCATACACCGTGTTTATGGTACTGAGACTCGTACAGGCTAGCAAGAGTCCAGTTTACTTTCCTCTCCAAGAAATGATTCTTTCAACAAGTTGGACAAATGCGTTTGTCGTAACTTCTGTGGGATTTTTTCAATTGGGGTTGAGTCAAGTGAACATCATGCACTATGCAAATCGACTTTTGGCTCTGATCAAAGCACAACCTAGGAAATTTGGGAAAGGTTAGAAAAAAAAGTATTCCTGCTTTTAATTCTAAAATAACTTGTCATGCATTTTTTTTCCAGACAAATATGCACCAGTCTCATTCCCCAAAATCCACCAAATTGAGAATCGTGACAGAATGAATTTATCTTGGCACATGTGCTTGTCACTCTTTCTGCTCTACACGAATCCTGGAGTTCACAGCGTGATCCAATACGAGTCTTCATGTGCCCCTAAATCTGTCAGCTCTACGGTATTCCCATGTCAAACGATTGGGGAGAATATCTACACGTTTGCACAAAAAAGTCCTTTCGTGTTTTTGGAATTTTATGCGATTTCAATGTTTCTCTACATTTGCTGCTTTAATTGAAACTTCATTTTGATTGGACTATCGGAATTGTCAACGGAATTAAAGAAAATGGAGTTTGTATTAATATAAAGTAAAAACGGGAACAACGAGTGTATTTTTAGAAAAGTTATTTTATTTTAAACGATAGCCCGACGTT
>JAQFZG010002140.1:0-17784 GCA_034695465.1 Entomobrya nicoleti
CAACAGCACAATGGTCAGTTCCGTAAATACCACCATCTTCGTCATGGTATTTTTCGTTCTCAACAGCAGCAAAGCAGTCAGAACAGTCCAGCATCACCACAATCTTGTCCAAGTTGTGGCTCCATATCCCATATTCATCAGAGGGAGTGCCCCCACAGTGAAGTCAAATGTGGGAAGCAAGAACATTTTAGCCCGTCCCTACAGGTCACAGTCACACCAGCAGCAGCATTATAGTCCACCCACCTGCACCATTTGCCAACATGTTTCACTCAGATTCAGTCAGCACTGATATCCACCCTCTCTCCACGTCATCATGTCCTGAACGTGTCTACGTCACAGATGACAGCAACCCGAAGAGCAGATCCCAGTCAGATCTACCTCATGAGCGTCGCCTCACCAAGTTCCTGCACCAGTTTCGTGCAACCCAACACGCCACCAAGGGCGTACCTCGAGAAAAAATCTCAACAGCAGCGCAAGTTGCGCACCAAGATGGAGCTCCTCCATACCATTTCCAATGTGCAAACAGCACAGCAGCAGTCCACCCACAAGCATTGTGTCAAGACGAGGATCTTCTGTCCAGATGATCCTCCGTCGTCCCTAATTTTTCGAAAAGGGAAGAAAAGTTGTCCAGAGGTCCAAGTCGTTGGGTCCTCTCTCCTATCTGCTCCAGAAAGGAGATCGTCATCGCAGTGTTCCAGCCAGTCTACATTCATAGTCTCATGAAGCCCCAGTTCTATCTTCATCAGCACACGTACCTGTCTCTTCGCCAGTGTCAAAGTCACCTTGCCAGTAGCAGTCGTCAACCTCGTCGTCTCAGGTTCCTGTTCACCGTGTAGTACCCACCTTGCTTTTTTAAATTGAATATTGTTTTTGCTAGGAGGAAAGTAGTTGTAGAATATGTAAAGTGCGACTACCCAAATTAGTAATTGGGTAGCCGCCTGTCTGTCCAGATATAATTATGTTCCGTTATTCTGTATTGCACGTGCACAGCTTCACTGTGTACATCTCATGTTATATATTAGGCCGCATGGCCGTATGATCTCTCATTCCTACTCTGCGATCAATAAAGTCAAGTCATAGCTAAAAGTAGCTCCCGTCTTCTGTCTGAGCTTGTCAAGTCATTGTCCATCATCACACACCACAGTCACAAGAACTTCATATCTTACAAATTGTTAAATACTAAATCCACTAAACTAATTTATAAGATGAATTATATTAAAATACGGTTATTTTGATTTGAATAATTTTTTATTTGGTCGAATATCATACATACGATCCTACATTATAACTAGTTATACGAACATATATGTCCAGATCCCATGAAGGGTTTAGCTTGAACGTATGATAAATTTAGTAAATGTAGCAAATTAAATAAATTGAACTTGTAGGTATGTCATTTTAACACAGGGTTTAAATCAACTAAGAACTTTCGTCTTTACACATTTAAACATAAATAAAATTACCAACAAAAACTTTAACAATATTGTACTTAATTTTACATTGTGCAAGCAAATTAGATTATTAAATTTGTTATAACTTTACTAAGACTAAATAATTAGTGTCAATAGAGTAAAAGAACCTTTAAATTTTTTCCACGTGTTCTATTGAAGTTTTAAAATATCATTTATGATGACACGTGTGATGATTGAAGAAAATTATAACAAAACACGTTACACTTTTAACTTTCAATTGCATCCATTTATTGGCAACTACTTTCGCTTTTTATTGCTTCTTCAGGCCTATTTAGCAATTTAGAAGGAAATTATAACTAAGTAATTTTTATAAAATCAAATGGAAAATTACAACCTAAAAATATGATAAATAAATTAAATTTATAAATACCAATAAAACTCATTGCCACAATCTAGGAAAATAGGCTTTTGTGTCGAGTGAGCTTAACTGGTTATCCCATGTTTTTCAAAATATTACAAATAATCAAAAGTTTTAATAAATATCAAAATAGAAATACCTCATTAAATCTGTAAACTTTATTCCATAGCATAAAAATGGCGAACTCAAATTTCTACTTATGATATGAGAACCACTATCAAGATCACCAATTGGGATGACCAACATGTACGATGACGTTGGTAAATGTTGCGCATAACTTAGATTGGAATTATTTAATTGTCATTTTCATTCAGCTTTGCAATAAATTCAAAACGTTTACATTATATTTTTATGTCTGTATAGTACCAATAATTTATACTATGTAAACGGCATTGTAATGAACTTTACTACATTTTTACAGAACTTAAAAAGGTATTTCTGTGCAACATTATTTCAAGTAACCCTATTTGTCGGGATGTACTCGTGGTTGAACATATATTTCAACCGCATAATCTACCTGTACGTTAGATGTATGCGCGAAATCCTTCATAAGTTTCCACAATTTTGAAAACATATCTTTAACTTGTTTAATAAACCTTGCGACAGTTTTTGGCAGTACTTTGATGCGTGAAGTATTTTCAGCACAAAATACTAAGATAGAGATAAGCAAACCAGCGCCGGGAATTATTGTTAGAATAGCTACAGCTGTTTTGTCACCACCAATTTTAGACGTTGAGTTTTGCATATTTGCTGACAGTAGCTCTTCACTATGAATATTTAGTTTTAAAACAAAGGAGTAGTCAAAATGCCTTTGCCACCATTCAAACACGCCAGCCTCGAAAAGATATCTTGCTCGAAAAACTAAATTGAATGGAAAAACTCCCTCGAACATATATCCCCAAAATGTTTCAAGTATTTTATCTTTCCCGAAAAAGCTAGGTTTGCCCAATAGCTTTTGGATGGTGTAAACTGTAATTGCGTCTTGTCTAGGTAATATAATTGCTGATTTGTTGCATGGGTTCATATGATTATTTAATATGGCAGAAACATTTTCCCGAACTCCTTCTCCATAATCCGGCAACATTGCAGAGTTGTTGACGTATGTCCACATTCGCTTCGGTATTTCATCTTTCAAAAAATTTAAACCTAAATCAAATGTATTTAAGGAAGGCCGTAGCCACATCATCAATTCGTACCATAATTCTGAAACCAGTGGCAGAGCCTCGTGAGTGCTTACAGTGCCATACTTCCAGTGTAGTTTGCTAAGTTCCCATGTGTCAAAGAATTCTTTATTAATATCAGTTTCCAAGTTAACTTTACGCGTGTAAGTAGTAAACTGATATTCTTTTAACATTTTGAAAGTGTCGAATTCCACCAATGGAGGTTCAGCTGTTAGTCTTGTCACGTTATCGCCTCTGTAAAGTGTGCTTACATACAACCATATAATTGGAACAGAGTAGGCGCAAAAAAATAATGATAGTTTCGTACTTCTGCCAACCTTGGCAAATAAGTCAATAGATTGGTCTAAAATAGACCAAAACGTGAAAAAGCACAAATCAAAATAACTTGGATTTTTTGCACTGGTGTTCAGGTCGTTTGATAACTTTACAATCCAGGATACGAAGAAGCATGTTAGAAAAATGAGGGACCACGTTGCAATGTCAAAAGGAGAGATCAATTCTGCCAACTGACCAGCCCAATGCATTTGGTCCTTATGACAACTAACAAATTGTAGCTGATCGATTTTTGTTACTAATCGTCCATCTGGAAACAATTTTCGAGATCTTTTAAATATTCGCGAAATTATTGGACGAAACACTGGATGAGAGTTTATGGGTAGTGTTGGGCTACAAGAATCAACAATTATGTTTTCCCATTGATAATAATATTCGTCATAGTCATCAGAAAATGTAATATTTGCAGAGTTGGGTAAGAGCATTGAGGTCAAGTGTATGTCAGCTAAGTTAAAAAGGTCTTTATATTCCTTCTCAACAGAAAATGATTGGATGTATTCCTGAATAGCACGTCTGTCTTTAGTGTTGTTGTATTCAAGTGGTGCAATTAAATAAACTTGAACTGAGTGTGGAGAAGGATTAATTTGCATGATTTCTTGTAAAAGGCTTTCCAATTCATTCATTCTCGGAATAGTTTGCGAGTGCATTTCGATGGTCTTGAATGAATCACAAGGATCGCAGTACGGACACAGGGTTTTTAATGAGTGGGAAGGGTATTCCCAGATGAACACATTGACCGATACTCTGAAAAAGTGGTAAATGTCAAAGACGACTCCAGCAGTCCATTTTTTAACTTCATTTTCATTTCCACAGATTGAGTATATAGCTGCGTCACAGATAAGTATATACATTGCTGGAACCGTATCTAAATAGTCTTGCTTCCACCTCTGTGCTTCTAAAGTTATATCTATGTTGGCCATAACTGGATTTTTCAGAACACTCTTCCAGTACCTATCTTTCGCGTACATTTGTGGAGATTCTTGCTCGGTGGGTGGATCAAGATATATGTCTGCTTCACAAGCTTTGTTTTTACTTGTTAGTTGAAATGACTCTGTGAAAGTTTGCGTCACATAATTATTGGCCACTTCGTCAGCTGGTAAATTTAAAGCGTCTTTTGCTACATAAAGACAAATTGATGTGTTGACCCTCATAGCCGAAAACGTAGAGCCGAGTTCAAATGGATACAACTTGTCATGTTCACAGAGAGATAAATAGCGAAGAAGAATGATAGGGTTCTTAACATCCTCAAAATCAATATTGGAGCCTTGAAAATTGATGACGCGAATATTACAATCCTCAAATCCATGTATGATATTGAGTGGTTTTTGGATGGGATCTTTTGGTGACATAAAATAAGTTCCAAATGTGAAATCGTTTGTAAAGAAAATGATAAGCAAGAAACAGTTTTTAGGATTAAACACAAATTGGGCAATGTTCCACATTTTATAACAGTTGTGGGAGCTGTTGTAGTATGACTTAAGTTGGCTTCCAGTTAACAAATATCTCTGAACAATACCAAGGTGTAAATATTATTTTGTCTTGGATACGAATTACGTACTGTATATAATATTTTTTGCTGAGAAATCGATCCAAGAAATATATATTAGTGTTTTAAATTTTTTCCTATTATTTTGACAGGCTCTTGGGCACACAAAGGTTTTCTGTATTGGCGTTATTATACCATTTAGATATGGATTATGAGCCTTGCTATTTGATTTCGAAGAAAATTTAATTAAATACCATTTATATTATCAAAACGGCAACAATAAAAGAAGTTTTACGCTTAAGCCCCATTTATGCTGATATTTCTCAATCGATTTATTTGAATTGACAACACGAGATACGGATTACTGATTGGTAGCCAATGTAAAAATTGGTTTTATTTGGAAAGCAATTGAACAGAGAAAAATAAGTTGGATATGTTATTTCAGATGTTTTAATACTAATCTAATTTAAAGACGTATTCATACCTTCCGTAAAGGAAGGGATCTGACTAGTTTCTAATGACACGTCATCTACACCGTCGTTTACCTAACCTGATCGAAAGCCTATGTAAAATCGTAATAAACTATAGAGATTTTATACATATGTAGGCTGCTTAAGTTATTTGAGGGATATAAAAGCTAGTAGGAGGTTTACATGCTATACTTTTGTAACACATCTACACACACACATGACCTACATCTTAGGAAAGAGTGGATTAAATATTTAAATTTTAATCAGCTTTCTAAATTACTTTCTATAAAAGCTTTTAAATATTCGGGAAAACATGTTGATTACATTTTATACTAAGGGGTAATTAGTTTAAATTGTAATTATCTTACGATTATACAAGAACAAGCACGTTTGTTTATATGAGCAATACTTTTTAAGTGGCGTTGGATAAAATATAGTTATATGTATATAGTTGGGCATTATCAGCGAAATATTAACTAATTTTACTCATCTATTGATTTAGCTTTTTTACGGCCAAAATGGTTATAAGCAGAAATGTCTTTAATCAAGCATTAGTTAATAGGCCTCACAACTAAAATTTTCTTATGATGAATTGATATGGCAGTGGATATTTAAAATATAAAAAAGGCGCAATCGTGTCGGTCTTACGTTATTTGAAACAGAAATATTTTTCACACCCGGTCATACTGAATAGATTTGGTTCTACTGAAGATATGACACAAGAGGATACTCCGTACTTTCACAGAAATGACCGAAACCCATTTCAACATTAATTTTTCAGTGGGTCTCCGAAACCAATATTCAGCATTTTCCTTATACGTGAGTCGTAATGGATCATGTGAATCGTAATTTTCCAGTTGTATTTTTACGGGTGAATATGAAAAACATCTACAGTGATGGACATTTCAGGCCTTGTCCAACCCATTAAAGGAAAGGCCCGATTTGAGCTGACAGCTTCAGCCAAACCAATATCCTACGTAATTTATTTTATCAATTATTTAAAAGCGTTTAAGCAAACCAACGCCGTTTTTTGTAAGTCTGCTAGAGTGCTAGGCAAAGTAAAACGACAAACAACATTTTCCCCGTGTTTGCTAGGAGAACATGACATCTTGTCCATAGTATAAAATAAGCATACACGTTTATTCTACAAGCTAAACATTCCACTAAATTAAATAACCTTCGGTCAGTCATCATCGGAGCTGGGTTGATTCCACTGTAGTTCTAAACTAGTTCGTTTATAGGTCGTCAAAATGCTACTGAGCACTAACCTTATTAAGGAAATTGAATACACGTTTCGACTTACAGATAAATGGTATATTCATCCATTTGTACTCCCATATCGTCTTTCAGTTGAGAATGACCAAAGCAAATTAAAGTACAGATTTTTTCCAAGACAACTGTTCTACGATAAACACTGGATTATCCATTTTTTATATGTATTTTCCGGTTTAGCCTTTGGATTTATTAGAATCCGAATCGAGAGTCAGTCCATTTTTGATAGGTTTGTCACGGGATTTATTGCTGCAGTATGTGGGCTCGTATCAGTTACAATTTATTTTCACAAGAGATATTGCAAACGCAATACAGATTTTTTAAATGAGTTGCTAAAATTTGAAAATACTCATGTTTTACCCATCACAAAACTTCAAAACAAAAAGGATAAAACGAGTAAGGTTGTGCAAGTGGCATGTAGGGTAATTACTGTGGGCGGTTTAGTGGAAAGTTTTTTGTTTGCGTTGAGCGTTGGCTTGTTTCCAAGTGTACCATGGTATTGGATGCCAAAGATTTGGGTGCAAACTATATTTCCAGAGAATAGCAATTTTGTAGCAAACGTTTGGAAAGCCGGTGTACTATTTCTTAACAGTAATATTGGAGTTCGAATGTACTTTAATTTTTCAACAATTAATTTGGTCGTTAACCTTATTATTTCAACGTACTGCATTTGTTCAGCAATATTTTATTTCCAGAGGTATATTTGTTAAATATTTTTTATAAATTTACATATAAGTCAAATTTATATTCATTTCTAATGATTTTTAAAATTTCAGGAAAATTATGAATGCAAACACATTTGATGAAATAATAGACCAAGTACAAATGTACCGAGAAATTCAACTGTTGGCCAGCACCTACAACAAAATGCATCGATATCTGTTGTTACCTGTTTATATAATCACAGCTGTTCTAATATTTTCGTGTTGCACTTTTATCATTACTACACGATACAATGAGATGCACATCCTTGGAATCATAATATTTACAATTGGATTGATATTTGGAACGTTGATAATGTTATTTTGCTTTCATTTTCCGGCAACTGTATTTGCTGCCAGTGGAGTGACAATGAGACGTTGTAAGGTCGCTACAAGAACGATAGTTTTAAAAGGTAAAAACGTAAACAAGATGAACGTTCGTTTGTTACAGAAATATTGGAAGTCATTTCCTCCAATTAAAATTTACTTTTTTCATCGAAACGTTTTTGGTAAATTAACTCATTTGGTACTAATCAAATTTTCTTCTAGAATAGCAATTAACTTAATGTTGCTGGATCGATGAAGATCATAATATGTAGGATATTTGCTTAGCTTTAGTACCAAAAAATGTTATGGATATTTGATACCGGTTAATAAAACAAACGTATTTACATAGTCGTTAAAAATAATAAGTCATTGTATGAATATTTAGTTACACTTGGATTATAATGCCGCAAGTAGTCATACAATAAAGAAAATGTTGTGCTGCTACTTAGCATTTAGTCATTGATTTCAACAATTAAATACAAAATTCAGTTTGCTCATTCATTCGACTCAAATCAATATATCGTCTCACGGCATTGTCTTCTACATAATTTATTAAGTGGTGGTGTCCAGTTTGTTACTTTTATAAAACATTTTTTGTCCCGTCTAAACAAAACATTGTCAAATATTTGAATTATTTAATTCGACATAGTTGCTGGAATTAAACATCATTAGAACGACGAAAAGCAAAAATAGTTGCAAAACATTATGATGTGAAAGCTTTGATATGTTCTTAAATCTACGATTTATGGCATTATTGACGTAGGAATACTAAAATCATAAAAATTTGTATAGCCAACATGTCAAAGAATGATATCAAAGTAAAAATTGTTTATAAACTTTAGAAGAAATTGGAAATAGAACTTATGAAAATACACGATGTGAAAGAATATTGTAAGTAAATTATTTTGAATTGCTATTTTGTCTCATTAAAATTATATATGTGATATATATGCATAAATCCATGTGCTACATAAATTAAATGCTTCAAAAATATAATAGTTTGACAAATCCGGATTGAACTTAAAGCATACTGCAAAGGGGAGTTTTTGAATAATGGCGGATATACATTTATACATATGTGGTGCTACTAAAATGATTCACAGTAAATTATTTATTTAGGTTGCTGTTTACACCTGTCTGACTGGCGAAGTTATACACAACTTAGTCAATGATTTATTACTACATTGAAACCTGGTACGTTTTAGCCCTGTTATATCCTAGTCCCAAGACAAAATGCTATTTTTTACCCAACAGCTATAGCCACATTTCTACATGACTCTATTTATCTATAATTTATAAGCATTTATGTAAACCAACGACATTATTTTGGGTGCACTACGTAAACGATTAATTAATTATTCCGATGTTTTATTTCAAGGTCATGACTTTTGTCTATATTTATGAAATAAGTTATAAGAAAGCTGCAGTTGGGACAAAACATTTATTTTCTAGATATAACGTAAAATATCTAGCAAACAGTAATTTGATTCAATGGATGCTTTACTTGTTTTTCAGATACTATTAAATTGATGGGATCTAAGATAAAAACTGATAGGTAAAACAATCGTACAATTTAAGTTGGATTATTAAACTCATTTGTTTTGAACAAGTTTGCAAAGGAAAATTTATCCATATTTTTTAGAACTTTGGTGTTTGTTGTTTAACTGGATTGTCTCGAGCAATTATATGCCTTTTTACAAGGACATCAGACCACATGTTAACACGCTGTTTAATAGAAACAAATTTGTTTTGTATTAAATATTTAGGAATTACATTACAGGCTAGTTAATATTGCAAAGCTTATTCGATCTGATAAGTTTTATGAACAAAACAACTGTTACGAATTTATATGTTTCACTGATAACTTTAGTAATTGATAGTTTTGGTTTTAGAACACAAGTTTGTCATCTTACCTTACTTTTTAAACTACTTTTAATTTGCGCCACTTAGTATCCTAATATGTATGCCAAGATAATAAATATCCTGCAGTACTTCTGAGTGGTATCATTATTTTTGAAAAATTGCAGCGAACAATAAGACTATTATTTTTTTAATCTTCAGGAAAACCACAAGTAATATTTCATCTACACGAAAAATTTACATTTATGTTGTCATAACATTTTTATAAATTTTCAAATCAGATAAAATATTTCTCAAAACTATTAAATTTCTGTAAGTTTAAGCATTCTCAAAGAAATGAATTGGAAACGAGCTATTGTATACATTTTCTTAGTGAAAATCACATTTGCCTATACTACACATAATGTAATCGACAACTGTTTAGTTACATTTGTCAGTGAGCTGGAGTTTCCTAAGTTGACACCATATCGTCAAATTTTAGAAAACCATTGGAACACGTTCACCTTTTTCGGAACAGTAAATCTGAAACTTGGATTCAACCAGGAAGATCTATCCGATGAAGATTTCAAGCTCGACACCAAAATTGCATTTCTCAGGTTTAATTTTCGTCACTCAACATTTTGTGTAATATATTTTCTGTTAACACAATCACTAAACAGCACCCTAACTGCAATTCGAACATCGGGATACGGAACATCTGACAATGCGTTGTATCTCATTCAGACGCGATATGACAACACTCAAATATTTGAAGCATTCAAAAGTGGAAATTTAGAAAATGAAAAAGAAATGGAACTATTCATTGAATTCTTTCACTCTAATTTAGCATTTTACAAAACTTCAACCACTGCTGCAATTCAAATTGTTGGTATATATTGCTACACATGTAACAAGACTATTATTCCAGTAAAACTGGATTTCAGATTATGGACAGTGCTCTCAATGAGCAAGCTCATTAATAGTTTTCATCATGGCAAAGGTGGCTTAGTATACGGATCTTCGAATGCTTTGGGTTTAAAACAAGCATGGAACCAATTATCATGCGGGCTTACCTTAGGACGACTTGCTTTCCATCAAAATCTTCATCACTGCTACAATGGTGAAACTATTACACTCATTGTTTCCACGGCGTCTAAAAACGTGACCATAACAGAATTCAGGGCATTCGATCAAGAGGAAAATCCACAAGATGGGTGGCGACTAAGTATAAAAGCTTTACCAATTTACCAACCATCGCAACCACTAAACATTTTGCTGCGTCGCTGGAAAACAACTTTTTACCGCCAAAGCGCTAATTATCTTTTCTACTGCAAAAATGTAGAATCACTTGTTGTGACGAAATGGTGGATTTACCTTACTGTATTTCAGTGGAATGTTTGGTTATTTATTTTGAGCGCTTTAGTTCTATATGGACTTTTAGTTCAGAAAAGTACGCAACTAATGCTTGATTTGCTATGGTCATTATTTGGTTTCAGATTGAATATGCAACATAACCGAAAATTCCTGTGTGTCTATTTACTAGCAACACTGGTCTTGAGTAGCTACTACAATGCGACTGTTTCAATGAACTTTTTAGGAATTCAAGAACCGAAATCTTTACGGGATTTTGCGAAAGAAAACTATAAAGTGTATTTTGAAGGCATTGAGTACCTTACTTCTGTCATTCCTATGGCTACTGATGATCAACTTCTAGCCATTAGAACGTATACACAATTGAAGGATCCAAAAACCTTTTTTTATCAAAAAGAGTTTTTCACATTGCCAGCTGATATGCATCAACAACTGCTTGAAATAAGTAACAAAAAACTATTGCTTACAGGGAAAACCGACAAATTTGCTGGCTTGGCAGAAATACTACACAAAGTTGAAACTGCTCCTGTTGAAGATAACTTTCTGTGTGGAAGGCATCTAGTACCCGAACACGTTTATCCTCCATTTGAACAAATGTTTAGGTTTTTCGGGGTTAGTTCGGGGGCTGTATATGCATCCTTTAGGAATCTGGTCGAAAGTGGGTTTCTTATGCACACTGAGAATTTATTCAGACTGAAACTGGTTATTCGAAAAAGAATAAGGTGGACTGCTATATCGAATATTTTGGGAAGGCCACGGATGTTAGGAATGGATTCACCGGTTGGTTATATTTGCTTGGTATACTTTATAGTTATATTTATATTTGTAAGCTTGTATACACCAAAGGTGATTACATTCATGTTATGGAAAATTTATGTTCTATACAAGATAATCTTTTGGAATATATGCGGTGTTTACGAGGTGATATTAGTTAAATATTTTTATATTTAGAGCTTTGTTCTATCATTTTAGGTGTTGTGTTGTCATACTATTCGAATTTACCAATGATTTTATAGAAGGACTTCTGAATATAAACACTTCTGCTCTAAACTGTAGATTTTGCGGTCGTGAATGCATTCTCTGCAGAATTGTTGTTATGAAATTTCCAGCATTATTTTCGTAATACGATAATATGGATATAAAATGGTTAGATTAAGGTTAATGTGCGTGGAGTTAAAATTCATATTGTAGCTTGTACAGATATCTTTGCATTATAACCCGCGCAAACTAAATAAGACTTCAGCTTAAACCAATATTTTAGTGGTGTTTACTCAGTATAAGCATATATTTGAATACATTTTATTTCAATGATTATTATAAATTACATGTATTCCAAATTTGCAAACAAAACATAAATCAACTAAAAATCCTTAAATTATAAACTGCTAAAGTTACCTTACACGTATATACTATCAACGTTTTGATATAAACAAGTTGAGACATTCAACCAATCAGAAATACATTTCCATGTCTAATCAAAATCAGTCTACAGCTCTTTTTGAATTTTTTCATTGCCTTTTATCATATCGTTACAGATAAAACAAATCATGTCAAGACATGAAGAAGACACGAAGATAAATCTGAATGTTTTTGACACGAAACGACATGTAATGACAAGTAATCTGACACCCGTCTGATATAGATATCTGTGTGTGTTTACGCAAGACCAGCCCATTTCCTAAATTTGTCCGTTAAAACTAACGTATAACTTGACATTGCCGTAAATACAAAAGTTCCAACCGACAAATTTAGGAAATGGGCTGGTCTTGCGTAAACACG
Organism: Entomobrya nicoleti; assembly: GCA_034695465.1. Classification (NCBI taxonomy): domain Eukaryota; kingdom Metazoa; phylum Arthropoda; class Collembola; order Entomobryomorpha; family Entomobryidae; genus Entomobrya; species Entomobrya nicoleti. The sequence goes on from JAQFZG010002140.1 coordinate 12,590, forward strand.
AACATCTTTAATCAATTTTACCGTTAATTGGCCGTTGATTCAAAAAGTATTGAGTTTAAGACCAGAATCTCATGACAAAGTTTGTTCACAATACTTTAATATATCAATTAGGGAAATAAAAATATATGTTTAATGAAGGAAATGAATTATGGTTAGGAATACAGGAACATGGTTACCAAGGAATAAAGGTTAGTTTTTCCGAAATGTATTAATATTTGTGAGCTATGTTTAATGGCTGGGATAGTTAAAATGTACCTGATTATATATTTGGACCAAGTATGAGAAGTTTTGCAGTCTTCATTCTTCATATTGCTTAGAATACAAAAGTAGATCTAGGCGTAACGGGAAGTCCCTCACTGAATTTTCGTTTGTATAATGTGGTATATATTCATGAGATTCCACGAAAACAAAGTAAGAGGAATAAAACAATGTTGTCATTTCAAAATGCATAAAAAAACTATTTATGACTTATGCTCAAGTACGACAATCGATTTATTTTCCAGTTTGATGTAAAACCATAAATATAGGTTAAAGAGAATTTTCGTTTTAAACGCAAAGTTATTTCGCAGTATTTGTTCACCAAAATTTGTGTAGCCTTCATCAGACTAAAACAAAATACATAAAATTAAAAAGCGATAAATAAACTTTGTGTACAATTACCTGAAATAAATTAAATTTATATTTATTGCTGTCAGCCGATTAAAAAACGAAAAGCAATTTTTATATTTGTTGCATTTTAAAAACATTATTTTTCTATACATTGTGAAAACGACTTTTTGTGTCTTCATTTATTTTACACCAATAAAACAATCTGTTTTGAACTGTTGACAAAATCACAAAAAATCTTTATCACCTTTTTTAATTGCCTGGTTATATCGCTTGTACTTTTTTACAACAAAAATCAAAAAAAAATACTTTAAATTTAATCTTAAAACTATCTTAACAATGGCCCGTCTCATTGTCTGATTGAACATTTTGGAACCAACAGACCGTTTGCTTTTTAATTTTTTGATTTGGATTGCCAACGCTGTGTTATATAGCTAATTAAGTCTGTATTTGAACTAAAGAGTATTTATTCACAAAGTCGATTGAGTATGTCCGATGACGGTGTATTCGACTAACTTGAGGACTGCTGAAATTATTTTTGGGGAACATAAATTGGATTTGAGTAACAGCAATTTAATTTTCACTAAAAAAATTTGGGTAAGGGACCTGGATTCAATTTAAAGTAAGGAAACTTCATTTGCGAATCGTAAATTCTATTTGAAGTACAGTGGGGATCCGTAGCGCAAATACGCTACAACTTTTGTAGCATAAACAAGCTACCATTGTAGTGTAAATACGTTTTTCAGGTTTCATATCTAGTACACCCTAAGAGACGTTACCAAAATGTACTAAAAAATTAAGAATTTTTTATCACAGTACAACCTCGTTTTAAAACGGTAACATTTTTTCTAGTATATTTGACAAGTAGAATGGTGTGCAGAATTAGAATTTAATGATGCTTTTGAAATAGTGATACTTGCACAGAAGGTCAAGTGGTGACTTGGTGTGAAAATATTTGGCTGAGTTACCTCACACGACAAGGTCGATGAATAAGCAATGATCAAACCCGAAAGTCGCCTTACCTTGAAAAGTCATTGCGTCATGTGTAAGTGTATTTATGTCTGCTATTGCTAGATGTGCAATTTGTTAAAATTGCAAAGACTGGCCATGATTGCCCAATCAGGATTTATAATTGTAGACTGGAGTTTTCCAAAATACTCTGGTATCAAATATTCGTTAATACCCAAGTTAAACGTTGTCTGACTTTCGTCAGTGTTTTTATTATTTTCAGGCGTGTTACGTCTTAACATCATCATGCTCAATTTTGGCAACCAAACTTTTTGTCCAATACTGTAATCTGTGAACACAACACTTTCTATAATAAGTTATAATCTCCGTCCGTAGCAATTGTGTAATTATGAAAAATTATCAGGTATTATTGGTGTTCATTTTAGTCAGAATTTTGTGGACATCAAAGATCTTTAATAATTATAGTTTTGTGATATCATTCGGTAAGCGATAAGTAATAATATTACGAACTCAATTCTACAACATACTTCCAAAGCTCAAGCATAAACCGTTACTGCAAGATATTAATTAGTTGAATCCAATAATGGCTGAACATTAATTGCAATTGTGAAATCGACTTTTCTAAGTAATTTAAGTACACTTTCATTAACATGTTGACACAGTTTTACAACCTTGTTTAAACAGTACTTGATAAATCTAACAACGTTTTTAAGCAGCGCTATACACCGTGAATCATTTTCCACACAAATGAATACAGCTAAAGAGATCAGAAAACCAACGCACGGAATTAAGGTCAGAACAACTACAGCCGTTTTGCCCCCTCCAGTTTCTGTTGTTAGGTTTTGCTTATACTTTGACAACAGTTTTTCACTATGAACGTTTAGTTTTAAAAGAAACGAGTAATCAAAATGCTTTCGCCACCATTCAAACACGCCAGCTTCGAAAAGATATCTGGTTCTAAAAACTAAATTAGGCGGAAAGTATTCCCAGAATTCATATCCCCATAATATTTTAACTATTTCATCTTTGACAAGAAAGCTAGGTTTGCCCAACAGCTTTTGAATTGTGTAAACTATATTTGCCTCCTGCCTTGGTAATATCATTGCGGATTTGTTGCACTTATTCATATGGATATTTAGTATGGTAGATACAGTTTCCTCAGTTTCTTGTCCAGATTCTGGTAAGAGGGCGGAATTTGTGATGTATTCCAACACTTGATCAGATATTTCGTGTTTGAAAAACTTTAAACCTTTTTTAAATCCTTTATTTGAGGCTGGCAGTAACCACTTCATTAGTTCAGTCCATAACTCTGAAACCACTTGAATTGCAACATGAGTGTTTGTAATGCCAAGGCCCATATGTAGAATTTTAAAGTAGTTCATCACGAAATATTTCGAAATGCCATATTGTTCCGATATACTTGTGTTGTGTCTACGCGAGTAAATAGTAAATTTAAATTCTTTTAACAACTTGAAGGTGTCATATTGAACAAGTGGAGGTTCTGCTACTAATCTTGTCACATTGTCTCCTTTGTAAAGTGTGCTTAAATACAGCCACGTAATTGGAACAAAAAAGATGCAAATTAACAATGATTTCTTTGTACTTTTGCCAGCAGTGCTAAACAGACAAACGGATTGATCTAGAAATGAGCAAAACGTGTAATATGTTATATCGAAATAACCTGGATACATTTTAATCTGCAGGGAGTCCTTTGATAATTTTACAATCAAGGAAACGACAAACCCAATTGTCAAAATGTGCAACCAAGTCGCCATGTCAAAACGTGATACTAGTTCCACTAATTGATTCACCCAATGAATTTGTTCTTTATGACAACTAACAAAATGAAGCTGACTGCTTGCTGTTACTATTCGGCCGTCTTGTAACAAGTTTTCAAATCTTGAATTTACCGGCAATATCTGTGGACGAAAATATGGATGTGAATTAATAGTCTTTATTGGGCTACATGAATTAGCAATTACGTCTTTCCACTTCAATCTATGTTTATCGTAGTGTGCAGAAAATGTAATATTTGTCGACTTGGGTAGAAGCAATGAGATCAAATGTATGTCAGCTAACGAATACATCAGCCTTAATTCCTGCTCGATAGAATATTTTTGAATGTGTTGCAGAACAGCTCGTTTGTTCCGGTTTTCTGTCTTTTTTAAATGTTGATAATCTTGAATATATATCACAAGTGTAACTCGTACTGAAAATGGATTAAGGTTAATTCGGTGAAGTTCTTGTAAAAGTATTTGTAATTCGCTGGTGGAACTTGGAAACTCTAAATTTGAAGGCGTTGGGATGGTCTTCAACGAATCACAAGGATCGCAATAGGGACACAGAAATTTCAATGAGTGGTACTGGTATTCCCAAACAAAAACAAAAGCTGACGGTATTGAATAGGTGACATAGACAACTCCGGCAATCCATTTTTTGACATCATTTTCATTTTCACATATTGAACCTGCAGCTGAGTTACAGATAAGGAGTGAAATTAGTGGAACTGTATTGAAATAGTCGTTCTTCCAGCTCTGGTCTCGTGATGTTGTGTAATCGTATCCTGCAACCGGATTTTTAAGAGCACTTTCCCAATACATTTGTTTTGAGTACATTTGAGGAGCTTCTTCTTCGGTTGGGGGATCAATATAAATGTTTGCCTCACAAGCTTTGTTTTTACTTGACAATTGAAACGACTCTGATAAAGTTTGTGCCTCATACTGCCAGGCGGCTTTTGCATAGTCTTTGATCTCGAAAATGGAAAATGCAAAGCGAAGTTCATATGGAATTATATGATATGACTGGTACGATGAGTAGCGAAGTAGAATGATAGGGATCTTAACTACCTCGAAATCAATATCAGACCTTTGGAAATTGATGACCCGTGTGTTACAATTGGCAAATGCGTTTACGATCCCAAGTTTTTTCCGAATTAGTTCATTTTGTGATAAAATTTGTGTCGCAAATATGAGGTGTTGGCTAAGGAGAAGTGCCAACAAGAAACTAGTTTCAAACCCAAGCGTTGTCCTAATTAACATGTTGATATATGTCTACTGAGCTCTGTGCTGACCCGGATACAAATTATTTTTCATTAGCTTTACAATTTTACTGTGCCCTGTAAAGTTTTGTTATGGCTTGTTATTTGTTGGAATCAAAGCTCTGGATCTACTAGTGTTCAAGCGACTAATAGTTTTGCCGAACAATATACGTACGATTCAATCCTTTTAGGAACGTTTATTTGATAAGTAGAATATTTGCCACGCAGTTCTAAAGAGAAACGCTCAACGACTGACAATAACCATAGAAACAAGAACTCTTGTTATACAAACATGTTTGGATGAAATAAAATATATAGGTTAACAACTACCTTGTTCGTTGTTTTCATGACTTATTGTCGGTAGAAGCTTTACTATCACTTCTCCTCGTCCTCACTGACCGTGTATTAGGTGCCGTTTTTTCAAATTCTTATTTTTTTAAATTTGCTCATTTCCTTTGTCTTCAAGCGAATGCCGCACGAAATGTGTATGTGTTGCAACGATGATTGACAGATGAGTGACAAGCAATAAAAGACCATTGTATACGCTATGTTCTTGTTTGGGTAAGTGCATACGGACGGACAT
>JAQFZG010002141.1:0-17776 GCA_034695465.1 Entomobrya nicoleti
CTCTCCACTGTATTCGCTCAATACATTCTGATTGAGAGATTGTTAGGCCTGGGCCCCACACCGGGCAGGCGTATTCCAGAATGGGAACTATGGAGGATTTGAAAAGTAGAATTAATTCTTTTTGATTAAAGCCTAAATTTTTTAGGGCTCTGATGGTCCAAAGTCTGCTTGATGCCTTTTTGACAATAGAGTTGACATGGTCATCCCAATTCAGTTGGGAATTAAAGATAACTCCAAGAAGACGAGCGGATGAGACGACTTCCACAGGAGAATCATTGATAGTAAACTGCCAGGACTGACTCTTCTTTGACTTGGTAAAATCAATGACAATCAGCTGGGTCTTCTTTTTGTTAAGCTTCATCTTGACCATATCAGCTGCCACCTCCGCGTTAAAATTGCCGAAGTAATAGTGCTAGAGATGGAGGTTTCCATCGCAGCAGTCGTGGCGTCATCGACAAATCCGAAGACTTCCAAATTGGACGCACTCACATTTTGAAGATGTTGAAGAAACGGGTCAAAAACTAATATAAAACTTAAAGGCCCGTTCAAACTTCCTTGGACCAAACCTCTTTTCATGGGTAGAAATTTCGATAATGTGAGACTGAGGACTGAAGATTTTATTATAGTTAGAACTAGCTAATGAAAAACAAAGTAATGTCGAAAATATCTATTCGTATCTAGTTTTCAGGAAGTTTTTTTTAAAACTGAATATGTAAAACAAGTATACGTACAAGGTTTAGAGGCTATATCCAAATTATTATTACAACTTTCTTTCATGTTGACATATTTTGGTTTAACCTTGTAGCAATTTCAATTTGGAAAACTAGCCAGCTATTCAAAAAGTTACAAAAATATTTATTTTCATGTCATTTTTCGCTTGTTATAACAAAATTAAAAACATGTACACGTGTTAGGTTCAGATGCTATATTTTAATTATTCTTTCAACTTTCTTTCGCTTTAACATATTATTGTGAACTTATAATTATGTCAGCTTTGAAAACGAAGCAATTATTAAATCGCTGGAAATAATATTCTGGTTACCATGGAAACCGTTAAAAAAATTATTATGATTTTTAATAAATTTTGGTTTGCATATATACAGATTACCAATTTTTGATTTTAAGAAAGAAAAGAGGTAGACAAAAATATATAGCCTTCCAAGATGCACAAAATTGACACAATATGTTTCATGGGTGATATTTAACTCTATCATAAATTAGTCTTAATAATGGATATGCTTATATTATTACGATTTGCTAACAAGTAATTTGAAGAAATCAGGCATTATCATCGTATATCGTTATGTTGGATTCGAACGGATAATAATTTATTGCTTACATACGTAATTTAATTTAATCGTTTGAAGAATTCAGTAATTATCAACCTACGTAGTTAACAAATACATTGAGCTAACCTTACAAAAATAACTTATTATTACTAAATTAATTATCATTAGTAACATTTTTTTAACATAAATCAATTAATTCTTCACATTCTATTCCATAACATGATAATTTGTCAACCTGATATATTAAACATTAAAATAGCATCTATCACGTTTTCCGTCAAATTTCCTATCAAGTTTCGGGAAAAGTTTTTCCCCATTGTATAGTAGCTGTCGTAACAAAATTTGATGGGCTGCAATGCGATCGCCTTCTTCAGATTCACTTTGTTTTGATATGACCTACCAAAGCAATAATTAGTCTTTGCTTGTTGCAGCCTTACTAAGGGCAGTGCTGCAATGAGCTCACCTGTGAACGACACCACTTGACACAAAACCAACTGACCAGTCACTCCAATAATGGCGGCTACAACATAAACGAAATAAATTCCTGGGTCCACATGTCCATAGCCACGCACCAATATCCACAACGATTGAATAATGAGAATATAAGACATTGATATCAAGACTAAACAAGCTCTTTCCAATCCTAAACCTAATACATTGCTTAATATGCGTATTTGAACGTAATAGCGAAGAAAATCAGCCGTATTTCTAATTCTACGGGTTAATGTGTTTATATCATCTTGAATATATGTAAGTATGACTATAACACTACAACAACACACATCAAATAACCGTTCTTGTTCGCAAACTGCAGGAAGATAAAAAATTGTCCGAAGGAAAATGAGAAGTAAAATAGTTGAAAAGTTTCGGTATTCCGGGTGAGGAAAAAAATCTTGTAGTATCCAATAGGATAAATCTACGTTGAGAAAAATTGTAACGAAATAAAGAAAGAATGGCATTCCATTAGCCGTCTGACCAGACAAAATCAGAAAATCCACCGTAGAAATCTTACGCTGACGGCTTAACAAGCTAGGATTGTATCCTGAAATAGAAGAATTATCAGAAGATTTACTTAAATTCAGTGATAATATTAATAAATTTTGTCATCACTCACTCTTAAATATTTTGATTTCAAGTTGAATAAACTCATTTATTGCAGATGAATATAGATTGTGTCGTAATGTTGCAATTCCGTAAGATCCAAATAATGACCCAGTAATACCATAAAGTGCTGTGATTTGTAAGGAGAAATCGAGTATATTGAAACGTGGGCGTTTCAGAAATGGTTGGGTTGTCAATGTGTAAATCTGCGTCAACCATATAACAATGACAAACATGTTTCCAATGGCCCATTTCACCCATTTATGCATTTCTGGGTTTGGGGATATTTGTTTAGTTTTTGGGTTCCATTTGATTGGAATTTCTTCCAAGTAGCCGTACGTAAAACGCATCACTTGCAAGGTTTGTTCTTGGTATTTCGTCAGCATTTTGGATTGTAGGTCAACAATGTCTTAGCTTATCTTGTTTTCGAATCTGTAAAACTATTTTATCACAAAATAATGATAGCTTGAAACTAAACTTGTTGATAATCTGAGGTTAGTGGAACCCAGGACAAATTAATATTTCAATTAGTATTTTTAAGTGCAAGGTTCATATTGAATGTGGTTTCAATATTGATATAATTTCCCACGCGTAATATTTAATACAAATGGATTATTCGTTTATTACAACTTTTGTACTGAGGCTTGAAAATATTTAAAAAAATAGTATTAAGACAATATGGAGTTTTAATGTTCAAACTAAGTTCAGAATGTGTCTAATTTTGAAGAATTTGTGACTGCTACTAATTTTCTTTCATATACTTACCTGTATTTTGAGCCAATGTGTTTTTTATATCCTTGAGAGGAAGAGAATTACCGAAAATGTTTCAATTGGTTTGTAATATTAAAACGTCAACTTCCTCCGGATGTCAGATCCTTCAAACATTTTTGAACACATTTAGTATGTTTTCGACTTAAATTGGTAGTTGAAGCATTCAAGGCAAATTACATAGTAAATAAATATTATGGAGTTTTTAACTGGTTTTAAAAATTGAAATATTCAATAGAAATTGCCCCTGTTATTAATGTTAGAAATAAGTGGTGATACACAATTTACCTGAAAATTTAAATAGTGACTTTGGCCGCTAAAATTTAGATCTACCAATCTAGATTCGACCTCAATATTTTGAAAACGACCTGTTGTAATATTGCTATTTTTATTGTTTGAGCTTCGGGCTGCTCAGTACAAACAATTCAATAATTTTGTCCTCGATTGCTGAAATAGTTTTTCATACTGTTTGCAAAAAATACCTCAGAACCAGTTTTCATTGATATTTAATACACCTAAGATCATGACTCTTGCTTGTTTGTACCACATCATGGAGCAAGTACAAGGAATATAAAATAATAAATGCTGTAAAATATCCTTTTAAACATAGTTATCTGTTATATCTTTACGGTTTGATTTTACATTCGATGTTATATTTTGTAATAATCAGATTCCCAAATAATTCGATTTATGTGAGTACAGAAGCTACTCCAACTGCTTATAAATACAATATATTTTGCATGCTATGATGCATTTAAATATGGATTAAGTATTGAAAACTAATTAAACTAGCTCCGTTTAAAAACACGTATCACTAATGTTGCTGGTGTGCATGAGAAAGAATGAGAGTAGACTACAACGCGCTTGTGAAGAGAATGCATTCGGGGCATTGTGCAGCAAAGCTATATGTGTAACTGGTTGAAGGAGACAAAGACAAGCAGTGAAAATGATTCAAGTGAAGCGTTAAAGCTAAAAAGGTAGACTATTTGTATAGTTCTCTCTGGTGACGTGTTATTATGCCAAAAAGGTTTTTATTGCTTGAATTATTAATTATTACATCAGAATAACATGTGGTTTGTAATGAAAAGATGAGTTTAAGCAAAAACTAATGTATAAATGAACATTAGATTAATAATTAGCTTCTTAAGTAATCGTATGAGATATTTTATATTTATCTAACTATTTGCGATAGAAAGAAAGAAAAGGGACAATCGCGAAAAATTGTCCGTTGATGTTATTTTCCGAAATTAGTTTGCATTTATTTTTGGTGTAAAAATTAATAAAAATTTCCTAACGGACAAAATCTATCGATGATACATTTTCTCTTGTAGGGTAGTATTTAACAAAAAAATAATACACAATGGTTTGCGTATGGTAATGGTAGCCACAACGATTTGATTATAGTTTTAGATTTGAAATTTATAAGCATGTTTTAATTGCTTTAACATAATATTCGGTGTTGAATTTTGATTATGATATTCCTATAGTTGTACAATAGTTCTAATTAAAATAGGCAGACAAGTCAACGAATGTCGTGAAATTACGACATATTACATATACTTAATTAAAATACATGTTTAGAATGTTATAAAACGAGTTATTGAAATAAAATATACATAAGTGTAAATATTGTGTAGATTCGTATCAAAATATATAGAAAAGTTTGGTTTGGGAAAAGTGAGTTGTGAAACCGAAGACTGAAATTTTTTTCTTTATTGGAATGAACAAATAAAAAACTGAGTGATGTCCAAGTTTCTAGACATATCTAGTTTTCATGGTATTTTTAACTGAATACGTAAAACAAGTATATGTACAAGGTTCAGAGAGTATATCCAAATTATTTGTTACGACTTTCTTTCATTTTGACATATAATGGTAAACTTGTAACAATTTTAGCTTTGAAAACTAGTCAATCATTAAAAAAGTTACGAAATATTTTTAGTTGTCATCGAAACCGATTTACAAAACTTGTTTAAAAAATTCAAGAATAAAATTAATCAAAACATCAAAACAATGATGCATCAAAAATATACAACCTGCTACTAAAACATAATACATAGTATGTATTCTAAGTTGTATTTAAAGTACTTTTAGTTGACATGTTAATTTAAACATGAATTTCGCTAAAAATTCAGCATTTTTTTCGGAGTATTTGGTTTTATTAAAAAATTAGCATGTGTTAATGAAATTAATAATGTTTAAGAATACAAATACCATTTATTTTTGAGTCACGGATTTTTATTAACGCATAATTATTTTTTGGTACGCATCACGAAATCTGAAGTTAAACTTTATAATAAAGTAATCTCAATAATAAAAATGATTATACTTAGTTTTTTTCTAAAGAGATAAAATACATCATTTCATATTTTAAACGAGTTTTAAAGATAAAATTTATACTGCTTCTGTTCAATAAATGGTTACATGACATTAATTGACGGTATAGTAAAATAGCTTATGGTTTTTGGCTAACCACTCATACATTTAACAAGTACAAAAAATTCTTTTGTTCAAAACATTTTCAATTTGTTATGCATCACTTGCCGCAAAAAAATAATATAACAATTTTTTAAACTAAAACGGATACAATTTGTAGCCATTTCCATGTATATACCTAGTTTTATATTAAATTTAATCTAACACAAGCAGTTACATGAAGATTATTTTTAATCGAGCTCAACATTTTACCAATCATTTGAGTAACAATACTCTTTTAGGACTCATTCCCCGATGAATTTCATGATAAAATTTTGCTGAAACTTTTTAATCGGTACAAATATGCCGTTATATTTGTATTCCATATTTTAATGCAGTCATATAACCTAATTTAACGAAATATTCATTTTTAATTCAATGATAAAAGTTTTGTATTATTTGTTAATCAAGTTATGTATATTGAGATTTAAATACTGACATATCTATAATTCTTTTCACAATTAAAATAATATCAACATATGTGCGTAGTTAACAAATACATTGCGCTAACCATACACAGTAAAGTGACTCTGATTTAAAAAGAAAAGGTTCCATTTGTTCGTATTATGCCACTAAAATTAAGCATTTAGTGGCAAACTTTAACCATCTAGCTATCTAGCATTACTAGCTAGTTATAAACACATATGGTTCAATTATTTATTTATTTCCTCCTTGTTTATCCTACTAAAATCAATGCCCCAACTTTAAAGGACAATTTACACTCAAAATTGAAACATGAGATCTATACCCTGACACCAAGAGATCATTTAGAAATATCAAAAGAAACCTGTAAATTCACTAAAAAAATCTTTTAGTTTATCTTGAAATAGCAGAATACATTTGTGCTAGATCATAACTATTTAGCATGACATATATCCCTATGTCATAGAACAATTATCAAATTACTTTAATTATAATTATTCTTTTATCAGTTTCTCTAATTTGTGGTTTATACAATTTAAATTAGGATACTTTTTACAGAGCTCACCACATTCTCAGCAAAAGACGTAATTAGTAAATTGTTAGATATGTTTAAATGGAGACTAGTGGTGTTCATATTTCCTTTTGGTGGTAAAAACCACTAATACCTATTCACTTTGTGTAAAATAAACTAACGATGAACAAAATTATGTGAGAAAACTTGTCCGGTATAGATCATGAGCTCCTTCGTCTTTACTTGTGACATATGTAATAGAGCCAGAAAAATGGACGATCTGAGAAATTTTGTCCGTTAGTTTTTTTCCCAAGATTTAATTCGTTTTGTGGAGAAAATGCAACACAACTTGGAAAAATTACTGACGAACAAATTTCCCAACTGGTCCTTTTTTCTGTCGCACTATCACATATAACGGTATAAGTTATGTCTTCACGCACTAAAAATAAAATAAAACAATTTTCAAACTTTGCATTTTAACTAAATTATTGTTGTTAACAAGTTGTGTCGATTGTTATGCATATACTTTATTAAAAATAGTAAAATATGCTAAAAAAAATTATCGAAAATTTCCGAAATTTATTTTGGATGGCTTTCATAGTACCGTCATAAGTTGTATGAACGTTCTTAATAAGCAGTTGAGTTCAGTTGGGGTAACCAAACGTATCCGTCCTCATCATCCATTCGCAACTGTTGAATTATTTATCAAAATCAAAATAACAACAAATATGGTAATCGCCAAATTAAAATAATAAAATGAATTTTTAAGTTTTTTATCCTTACCTGTCGTGTCAAGTATTTTACGTAATAGGCGTTCTATTTGATGACAAAGGTAACAAAACAACTTTCTCTTTCAAAGCCATAATTTTGTGAACAAATTGATCACTCGAATGCTTTAGTAGAAAATTAATAACTTTATTGATAACTTCTTATCAAATAATTTCGAATGATTACAGAAGAATATTTTGGGTTGCGCCTTTTTACATTTCTCTGTATAAAGTAAGGCAACAGAGAAACAAGCCTAGCTATGCCATAAGAAAAGGAAACAAAATGTGTAAAATTTATGTGCATATTTTATTGGATATGTTTGCTAATCAACTTTACACACAAATGAAAAATAGTGATGGTGAGAAATCCTGAGAAAGAAAAACATCCCTGCGTATCTATCCATCAATCTGGATTCCAGATGTGATCACATAAAAATTCAATTGCTTGCCAAAGCCAGTTTACATGACGTGCAGAGATACAAACAATATTTTTTGCATTATTCTTGTGAATACATTAGTAATATAGATGAGCATAGAGATCACCCCAATCCATCCAAAAATCTGAATTCCAGATGATATCTTTAGAAAAGCATCCTTATGTTCATTACCAAGTAGATAGATGGGTAGATATAAAAAACAATAATTTGGCTTTATTCTTCTGAATTTATTTTGAGAAGTAACAATATAGCTGTACAGAATACATTTTTCAGAACATCGTTATAGATTTTTTGCAGTTTGCTTTCAGCTTTGGATTTTTTATGAGTTTGAACACATTTTACGTATCAAATTCCGTTATTGGCAAAATAAAGCAGTGACGTTAAAAAATTGTTACGTCTTAAAATTCCATTGCACAACAATCTTAAACGAGTTATTTCAAGAAATAAATTATTTTTATTCACTTTTAAAAAAAATCTCTTTGAAATCAAAATTTTCTGGGATAATTAGTAGAAAAATGCAGCCTTTCGTTTTCTTGTGATAAATTAGATAAATAATTGGTATTAATTAATTTAATTGTTTTAAATAATTTATCTTTATTACTTTTTAGTAAAGTGTTAACCAAAAACATTTATTTCGTTTGTATTTGTGTTTCAAGCAAAACGGTATTATTTCCAAAAATTCCAACATCATTTTAAATTTAATAATTTAATTATTTTCAGGGTTTAATTTGAGTTATGTTTAAATGATACTTTGGTTTTTACACTATTTTAATATTTACATCACAAGAAAATATATTTAACCACTTCCTTTCTTTTAAACATTTATCATCCAAAATTAATAATTGTTTTAGAACTTAATATTAATAATCCATTGAAGGCTATTGCCCAACATTTAAATCAAACATTATTCTTTACAGAAATATCATTTTTACTACAACGGTTTATACCTTAAAAAATTGTAGAAATTTATCCTAAACTTGTAAAACGTCCACAGCTGGAACTATTCTTTTTTACCTATGACAAGATCCGCTTTAAATTTTCACTTTTAATTAAAGTTCTTACCTACAAAAGCCGATTACTTTACAAATTAATTAACATTTATTTGTAAAAAAACACCAAACATGCTCAAAATCAATATTTCATTCATATAATATCTTTTACATCCAAACAGATACGTATTCCTTGAAGTTGATAAACCTATTAACAAAAGGCTTTTTAATCAAAATATTTCAACTAATGTCGTGAAAAAATACTACCTGCCAAATTCACTAGAAACCTTTTTTATATTTGGTCGTTTGCGTTTGTTTTGATACTTTTGTTTTACTAAATATTGTAAAACTGTACCAATGCTCACATTAGCATTATTAATCTGATTATTCACAACTTTAAAAATAGACAATTTTACTTGTCCAAGATTTACAACAGTTTATACATTTATTGAAAATATAAATTAATCATTTACTTATCAAGTAAATCTGATAACTTTCAAAACTAATTTTACAAAAACAGCAATACAAGGCCTGGAAAATCATCAAACACCTTATTCGTCTACACATTAAAACAAAATACATGGGTTTTTTTCGTTTCTAAATGGAAGCTAATTATCAATAGTTAGTTCACAAATACATTATGCTAACAACCCAAACCCCATATAAACCATGACCGTTATAAAAAACATTATGTTTCCACTTCAAAGAGTAATATTTTGACTAAAAAATTACAAATTAAATATCCGTTTGAATGACAGCTTTAAAAAAAATCCTGTAATTCTGCTACCCGACCTCTCCGTCCCCGTTGCCGATGGAAGGATGGTCCCAAATAAAACATGACAGCTAGCGTCTTCGTCTTCTCCTAAAAAATAAAAAATAAACAGAAAAAATTATTAACTAGTGCTTTAGTACTTTACACATTGATTTCCCATGTCATGTCTGTTACTCTGTTCGTCTGCGAACGCTTAATTTCAAAAATGCTTTGTAACCTTTTGACCTGAAATATAAAATTCAGGTTCCTCATTGAACAGGTCAATGTACCATTTTAAAGAGTTTTGACTCTATTAAATAGTTAACTCTTTATTTCTACTACTGCTACTTTGATGACCTTAAGGTCAAACCCAAGGGAACAAAAGTCAAGATAAAAATTTGTTTCAATGAGAAAATGTAAGTCACAGAAATAGGTGGGGCAACAAGAAAAACACTTATCTTCAGTGTGAAAAAATATATGAAAGCTTTACTTTTTATAATGCTTACAAAGCACTCTGGTTAACAACCGTTAACTATTATTAAACATAACACAACACTATATCTTCTTTCATTTTAATCAAACTTGTCAGCTTTTAAATGAATTTTGATTAATTATAAAAAATGATAAACTTACCAATTAACTAGCCAGATTTTAGCCCATAGGTTAGCATGGAATTTGTCAACCAAATGAAATCCTGTCACTGGACACTGCATTTCGAGTACTGCTATTCGAATGAAATTCTCTCTTTCTTCATCAACCTCTGATTTTACATCGAACTATTCAAATGGACGAAAAATGCTTATTCGATTTAAAAAACTTAGCTAAATTACAAATAAAATAAAATAAATTACAAATTCAATGTAATGTTAATTGAATAAAAACGTAAATGGAGAGATGGATGATTTTGGTATGTCTTCTTCCCATCTCTCCAGATAAAGTGACAAAATAGAGCGAAACCCAAGCCAAAAACAAGCATGTATTTTTAACCTATAAGCCCAAACACGTCTAGACACAACTAGTAAAATCGAAACAGAAAAATGCATGGAAGTGAAAAACTGTTTGTTATAGGCAGTACTCCAAAATATTAAGGTATTGGGACCGGTGTGTGAACAATACTTAATATTGTCCCTATTTGAATGTAAACCGATTAGGAAAAGACTGCGAGAGAGAATACAATTGAATGCATTTCCCCTTCGCACCTTCACTAGTCTAGTTCCATTTTGGTCTCTTTGTTCGACGGGGCTGCTCACGTTTCACGCATCCAAATTATTTAAACTCGGTTGAAAATATGATGATTTTACCAAGTAGTGAAATCGAATGAATTAATGCATGTAACATTATATTTCCTTAAATGAGAATTTCAATTTAAATTTCTAAAAAATAAACTTCAAATTTGAATGCTTCCTTTTTAGATATGTGTGTGTAAGGTTGTCTGTGAGAACTTTGTTCAGCTAAGCTTTCTGTTTTCATGCTTGCTTTATGCGATGATGCAGAAAATACTCGGGTGTTTTGGTTCTCATTTTATTGCTCAGTCAATATAATTTTCACAACCATTAACGAGTATAAAAGGCAATTTGTTTTCTGGGAGTAAAATAACTCTTTTATGTACACTTGTTCAATGTGTATGTATGTATGCATGTTGAGAATCACTTGTGCATTCCCGCATTACGATACAGACAGGTAAATGAGTTGTTAGGTAGATGATTTTTTTCGGATTTATGTCCGCATGTGCATAGGTATCACTTAAGGCGTTAAAATATAAATATTATTTTTTTCCAGCTGCCAAAAAAATGCATTTCATTCGACATTTATTTTTTGTATTTGTGCTTGAAGCAAAACGGTATTATTTCCAAAATAAGTATCAAGAGCATTTTAAATTTACTAATTGATTTACTGGTAGGATATAATATTTAGTTATATTTAAATATTTAAATAGTTCTTCGGTTTATGCAACTTCAATGCTTACATCACATTAAAATAATTTTAATGGCTTTAATTGGAATATATAACATATATAAATTTATACTATTTATTAACTCAATAATAAATCCCATTAAGGCTATTACCCAAAATTTGCATTGAACATTTTTCATTTTTACTACAACTGTTTATACCTTAAAAACTTGTAGAAATTTATCGCAAACTTGTAGAAATTCCACTGCTTGAACAATTGTTTTTTACCCATGATAACATCCCCTTTAAATTCTCAATTTTAACTAAAGTTCTTACCTACAAAAAGACGATAACTTTACAAAACAATTAACATTCATTTGTAAAAAAATATCACAGTTGCTCAAAAAAAGATTTTATTGAGATAATTTCTTTTACATCGAAAGAGATATGTATTTTTTGAAATTGATAAACGTAATTAACAAAAAAGCTGTTTATTCGAAATATTTTACCAAATTTCATGAGAAAAGTCTATAAACCAAATTCACTAGAAACTTTTTTTTGATTTGGTCGTTTGTATTGAAACTTTGTTTACTAGATATAGTAAACCTGTAACAATGCTTACACTCGCATCCTTGCTCAAATTATTCACTGTTTTCTAAAAAAATGACAATTTAACTGTTCGAAGATTTACAACAGTTTAATGAAAATATATAATAATCATTTAATATGAAGTAATTATAATAACTTCAAACGGAAAAAAATACTACGAAAGTACAAAAAATCGTCAAAAAACTTTATTTGTTCACAAATGTAATCAAATAACTTTTTTGGTTTTTAATTGAAAGTTAGTTATCAAATAATAGTTAACAAATACATTATGATTTACCCCCTTAACCCATATAAAACCCTGACAGTTATAAAAACATTATATTTCCACTCAGATGTGTAATATTTTGACAAAAACATAAATATCCATCGGATGCCAGTTTAAAAAAATTCCCCGTTATTCAATTACCTTTTTTGAATAAACACAAACTACCTGCCAGGCCCTCATTCGATGGAAGGATGACCCCAAACAAAACATAATAACTGGCGTCTTCGTCTTCTCCTAAAAAAATCAATAGAAAAAAATTATTAAGTAGTGCTTTAGTACTTTACGTATTAATTTCCTATATCATGACTGTCTGTTACTTTGTTAGTCTGCGGACGCTAAATTTCAAAAATGCTTTGTAACCTTTCGACCTGAACTATGGTACGCAGGCCCTTGAGTGAAAAGGTCAAGGTGCCATTTTAATGAGTTTTGACTTGATTATAAAGTTAACTTTTTATTTCGACTACTGCTACTTTTATGACTTTAAGGTCAACCTCCGGGGGTCAAAAGTCATGGTAAAAATTAGGCCAAAATGAGAAAATTTAAGTCACAGAAATAGGTAGGGCAACAAGAAAAATAGTCCAAAAACTTTTAAAATCAGGACAAATTTTTTTACTGAAGCACTACTTCTTATAATGTAGTACAGTAGTACAGGTAGTACAGAAACCAGTTATTCTTTCATTTTAATCAAACTTGTCATCTTTTGAATGAATTTTGATCAGTCAAAAATTATAAACTTACCTACTTATATTTTGGGTGGAATAAAACCCCTTGGTTGATTCATATTACTCTTCACAGTAGTTCAGCATGAATTTTTTAACCTAGGCTGCGTGACATCCGGTCACTAGACGCACAGCGTTTTGAATACTGATATGGATGATACCCACCGCTCTCGTCAAGGACCTGTTATTGTACACCTAATTATTTAAATGAACAAAATGATAATAAATAATACAGATGAAATTTTGACAACTTAATAAACTAGTCTGACAAGTAAATTAGATATGTATAAAGTCTAATTTATTACCTTTACCTACGTTATAAATTTTAACTTGAAAAGAATCCCCAAAAACTAGTCTTTCGCTTGTTTAACAAAATGATAACTTTAATTTAAAGCAAGACAAGGAAGTTAATGGAGAGATGAGTTTTTTAGTACCTGTTCTTCCCATCTCTCCAGATAAAGTGACAAAATAAAGGCAGACCAAGCCAAGCCAAGTCATGCCGCACCAACACGAAAAGAACAAGCATGTATTTTTAGCTGTAAAAGCCGCATGCATACATACCTCCAAACACACTAGCTGTGAAATCAAAAGAGTGATAATGTATGAATAATTTACAGTTACTCTCGCCGGGATTTTTGTTTTGTTTTAGGTAGTATACCGATTGTATTGAGTATTGGGACAAATATGGGAATAATATTTAATATTGTCGTTATTTGAATGCAAGTCGAATGAATGCATTTCATTGTGTACCTTTAGCAGTCTCGTTCCAGTTTGGTCTCTTTGCTCGATGGGGCTGTACACACTTGACACGTCCACTGTGTGATTTCAGTTGAGTTACAAATATTGAGTTGATTTGACGAAGCAGAAAAATCTAATGAGTTAAATACGTTTAAAATTGTACTTAAATGAGAATATCACTTTCCAAATAAAAATGTACGTCAAATTTGAAACTTCCTTCTAAGAGATGTATGTATGTATGCTTGAGTGTGAAAACTTTGTTCAGCTAAGTTGTCTCTTTATATGCTCGCCTTATAGAAATCCTCATCTTTTTATTGTTCAGTCAATGCATTTTTCTTAACACTGAACCAAAATAAAAGGACCTTATTTTCTGAAACAGGAGTAAATCCTTTTATTCATTGTGAATGTTTGGAAGTTGAGAATCACGTGTACAATGCGTGTGTGCATTCCTGCATTATGATTCAAAAAGGCAAATGAGTTGTAAGGTGGTTGGAATTTTTTCGGGTTTATGTTTGCATATGAGCATAGGTATCGAGCATAGACCATATCGTGTAAAAATGTCAATAATTTTCTAAAGCTTTGGAATTAAATCGATCACGATGGTAAAAAATACGTCAAAATAATTAACTGTACTTACCAATTATCCAACAGAATTAAATTTAAAAATGGTCTACATTTATAGTGTTTAGTTATTCCTAATAATTGTTATGAATATTTAAGTTCATAAAATGAATAAAAAATATATTTTCTAAATAACCCAAAATTAATTAGTTTTGTTAGGGATATATTTAAATGAAAAACGTAAAACTAATTTAATTTAATAACGGATTTTTCTAATTATTATTAATAACGTTTTAAAGATTATATATTTCATCATATTGAAAGCCATCCATTAAAATTGCAATTTATTTTTAATCTATTTATAGGAACTTTTCATGTATGAGTTAATGGAGTATTGATCCAACCTGAAGTTGATGTAATGCTCATGATTTGTCTATTCTTTTATTCATATATTTAAAAAAATATTAATATCCTAATAAAATCATTGCAATAGGGAATATGAGAAGTGGGATTTTTGGTGAGTACATTATCCGGGCATATTTGAGGAGTTTACATGTGCTTTCAAATGGGATCACACAAGCTCGAGCTTGTCCCCTGAGAGCAGAGAGGATAAAAACTATGCATCGGGAATTCACATGAAAGAAAAGAGTAACAAGCAGAGTTGCATGATTCATTTGGAATGGAAGATTTTTGACAAGTCCATTATCCTTGTATGGATTCACGTACTATTCAGTGTTGAAAATAACTTGGGTGCATGCTCAACCAAATCGTTGGGCTAACCCATTCTTAATTTTTTTGAAAGGCAACTTTGATAAAAAAAAATTAAACTGAAAATCACGAGTTTACCATTTTATCTAATAAATTAATAAATTAAGAGATGACCTAAACAATTAAAACTTTTGACTTCGAATATTATTCTAAATTTTTATCATCATTTTTATTAGCGTTTTTTAGTTTTTATTCTATTTTTAACTATATTTTTAATCACCAATTAGTGAGTAGACCAGTAATCATGTTTACAGTTTAAGTCAAGCCATGTCACCTTATAGGGTCAAAATTTGGGGTCAAAATCGTTCCTTAAGCTACGTCGTTATGACCGATATTTGCTGCCGGGCTTATTTAGCATAAAAATTGATTAGCTCTAATAGCCTATTTATCTTGTCTGATACGACCCATTGTTTCAACTAAAATTGCGATAACATTTTAATTGCTCATAAGTTAGCAATTTGCTGAATGAACCTCTATTGTCTCTCATTATTACGTTTAATTATCCACTAATTTGGTTTAGTAGCAAAAATCCATATATGTGACGTCTTCATAAAAAACAAAGTCGTTAATTCTAAAATATTTCCAATAAGAGTTTATTTTTTAAAGATTTACCGACATGCTGTCTACCACGTGGTGGGTTTAAATGAAATTTTAATTAAACTATAAATTTATTAGTTAACGTATAATTACGTCAACATTTAAAAAATGAAACGATTAACAAGTTTGGTGGTAGTTTTAATTTTAATGCGGTTAGAAATTATTATGGGACAAGGGCCGGATAAAAAGGGTCAGTTGAACTTGTAATTTTATTTAAATTGTTCATTATTTTAAGTTGGTGGGTTTAATTGGTGTGTAATTTAATTATTGTTTGAACAGTGACCTGCTATACCCAATATTGCGAGAAAAACGAAGAAACAGAAGCCTGGGAATGCGATACAAAGGAAAGCGTAGAAAAGGAATGTGAGCTGAATAACACTTGCATGGAATCCCAACTGCCTTCAACCGAACTCTTTATTCAGCAGGGTTGCAAGTTTGAGGGATTTTTAGACGATGAAGATGATGCCAAGGTTCAAAAAGGTGAAACAGTCTGTGACGAGGGCTACTGCTACTGCAAAACAAACTTGTGTAATAATCAAAACTTCAAAATGCCCGAAAAGTTTAGTGTGAAAGAGCCAAAGGCTTAAAATGTTCAATACGCCATTTGTTTAAGCCTTAATTATTTTTTATACCATATAATAATTTTTAAGAGAAGAGGTAAACCTGTAGTAAAGAAGTGCCAGAATGGAAAAAATGATAATTTGAAATAAAACAATTAAATTTCTATTTAAAAGCATGTAACTTGCTAATTGACCGTTATTTTGTTACTGTTCAATTGATTTTGGTCAAGAAATCATTTCATTTAGCCTGGCTGCTCTGCAATCCGCATTCACTTTGTTCCCATCATCATCAGCTGTCAGCTGATCGTGTTTACACTTTACACCAGATTTTTATTTTTCAAGCCAGCATGCTGCAGGGATCGAACTATTTTGAGGCATTTCATTGAGATTGAGACGATCAAAATGACAGTGACAGTTAACTAAACTGTAAAGCTATTTAAACTCTTTTTATTGGACATAATTAATTAACCATCAATTAGGCTGACATATGACGATGGAAGTGAACAAACTTTGTTTTCTGTGCTTTCAAAAATGTCAATCAAGCGGCGACATTGAAGAGAAAGAGGAGCCACAATTTAAAACCATTTCACTGCAATCCGTTTTGCACTATCTTACTATTGGAGAGGAGGATGAGGAGGGTGCGGGATGCGGGGGAGGAGGAGATCAAGTGGTCGTTTGTGACGAGTGTCACCATGTCGCATTTAAGTTATCCCTTTTGTTAGTAAAGCTTGAAGAGATCCAATTAAGTATTGACTACTTCCTCCAGCAATTCTCTGAGAAGCTCAATGGGAGGGGGGACAAAGGAAGAAAATACAGCTGGAATGAGCAAGCTCTTAAGATGTATAGACGGCATATTTACCAAAAGTGTAAGCATTTAATGAATTACAATTTACTAAACTATCCATTGTATAATTAAATTATATTTTAAAACAATTAAGCATTTTTATTTTATTTGAAGGCAGGAGTAAGCTGAGCTGTAAACGTCGTCCTCTTGTTCCAATTGAAAAATTGGTGATTCTCGAGCCGGTGTCTTTGCCTGTTCCTCAACCTGAATTGAAGGAGGAGGAGGATACACCCCCACCCACCTTGGACCCTGGACCACCACCTGTATCACCTCCTCCTCAACTGGAGGATCCCCTGGCGGATGACACTGACAACTTGATGGAGGAAGAGGAGCAAGATGCACCACTGTTCGAAATGGAATTCTCTGAGGAACCAGTGACTTCAATGGCGGCACTGATAATGAAGCCACCTCCTTCTTCCGTAAATGACGTATTTGAAGATGAGCCATTCCACCAGGTGGAGCTGGAGGAGGCGGTGGAGGTGAACAAGGAGCTAGACGAAATTTTGCGGGAATCCCCTCCAGTCCTCACCAAGGAGCGTCCACTCAAGCCAAAGAAGAGAAAACGCGGCAGACCTCGAATTCATCCTCCAAAGCTTTCTCGCACTTCCGGTGGTTCCACCTCCAGCAGCGCCACTATAGAGCCTTGTCCAACTTGCGGAATTGAATTTAGTTCAAAATGGGAGCGCCAAAGCCACTTGTACACCCACCGTC
>JAQFZG010002142.1:0-17776 GCA_034695465.1 Entomobrya nicoleti
GCTCACATGGGCAATAAGAGTTGCCATTAAAATGACAACTAAAACGATTTTACTCCAGATTCCAAAATACTGCATTATGGATCTCTTGATGTTCTGGAAATAACAAATGAAAAATGCATCTTAGAAATAATATAGAATATTGGAAAAGTTTTGTAGATATATAAATTTCACCAATTTAATTACCTGTAAAGATATCTCCAATTTTTCACAATATCTAAATATTGATGTCTTTCGCTTGATGTCAAACTGAACTGAGACTATTTCTGCTTTTATACCTTGATGTATTCGCGAAAGTGACTGCATTTTACATTGTTAGCCAAAAATCATGCCGTGATATGTAACCGGGGTATTTTAAATTACAAAACGTTTCTTTTGATATCAATGCTCACAGTTACAAAAATGCATATAAATTATGAATAACAAAAAGGAAAGTAGAAAACCTGATTTTGACAGCTTTTGTATCGTACAAAATCATTACACATTTCTTGTATTCTGCATAATATCTTCTGAGATGGGTTCATGAAAAACTTTTACTTTCTTGGTAAGATGTAATGATTACTTAGAAATAGCATCCATGACAGGTTTTCATATCGTGGAATAGTAACGTTTAGTTTAAGTTTTTTTGAGAAAACCTGTTCTTGCATTCTTGCACGGTGTTGTACTACAAAATGTATTTATTTATTGTAATAGTTAAACAAGAATTTGATATAAATGCATTTCGCAAACCGAGGAAAAAATGTTCGATATGTGCGAAAGTAAATGCCTGTATTAATGTAACATTCGTATTATCCCTAGCAAATCTTCTTTCTTAAAATGACACGCCAGTTTAACATAGACATTATACTCCTAAGTGTATCCTGTGTAACGTAAAACTGGTGTGTCATTTTAGGAAAGAAGATTTACCAAGGGTAATATTTAAAAAATAACTCAATTTAACAACTTTGTGGTACGAAATCCCACTAAAAATATTTTTATATACAACTTTATTGCTCAAAGCAATACTACAAATAAAAAAACTATTCGTTAAAGGCTATAGTAATTCATTTTAAATTAAAGTCATTTCATGTCGTATTTTTTTGTGGTAATAACAATATTTTAACATGTATAAGGAAGTATTTTAGTTTTAACAGATTGAAGACATACTGTATGAATGATACTGTGGTTGTGCACTCAAAATGATTTAAAAGAAAGGAAACACATCCTTAATTGTACATTTCCTTATTATTTCATTATATCAGTAGTGTTGAAAATGTTCATTTATTCCTTATTCGTTTCGGTAAAACCTGCAAAGAGTTCCTTCAACTCAGGAAATGTTGGTCGATCTTGTGGTTCCTTATCCCAACAACGTATCATTTGATTGTATCTAAAAATTAATTTAGTCGTTATTAAGAATATACAGCAAAAATATATTTTCCTTTTTTATAAATTAATTTCTTACATGTCATCATTGGCATAAGTAGGGCTGTTCATTCTCAAGCCATTTTCCAACTTTGAAACAAAGTCCATTGTCCAAGATAACCCAGGAAATGGAACATCCCCTAAAACACATACTAATTAGTAAACATATTACTTTATATTTACTTCAGTTGAATTACTGACCCATTGAAAATATTTCCCACAGTGTAACCCCGTAACTCCACACATCACTTTGACTAGAAAACTCCAACTTTTTTAATGCCTCGATGGACATCCATCTCCAGGGTAACGGCTCTTGTTGCTTTTTCACATAGTTTGTATAATCGTACAGACGACGAGACAGACCAAAGTCTGAAATTTTGGCTTTTTTGTCCTCCGTCAAAAGCACATTTCTCGCGGCAAGGTCCGCGTGAACTACATGCTTTTCAGCAAGGTACTCCATTCCACAAGCAATTTCGTAAGCCCATTGAATCATATCCCCAAAACTAATCGATTTAGAGGAGCAAGCATTCTGATAATCATTACCATTTTTTTGTTTAGACGATCCAAAACTCGCATTTCTTAGATAGTCCTTTAAAGAGCCCAACCCACATAGCTCAGTCGCCACGTATACAATTCCATTAGCCATTTCAGCAGTGTAAGCTCCTTGTATACACACCAAATACTCATGCTTACCCAAATAAGACAATATTTTAATTTCGCTCAGAAGACTCATCACCGCCGTTTTTGGGCAATTATCTTTAGTCATTTTTAACGCTACTTCTATAACTTTGCTAACACTTCCTATTTTCATTTCCGCTTTGTACACAAATCCAAACGCACCTGATCCTAGCATTACTTCCTTTCTAATTTCAAAATCATCTTTTGATATTTCAATAGACTTGTCGTAGGGTTTTTTATGGGCTTCTGGTTCCAAAGGTCCATTTTCTCCTCTTTCAGTTATTCCAGAGCTATCTCCATAAAGGAAATGGGAAATTTCCGTTTTACTTAGGAGATCCTGCAATTTATTAAACCGTACCCATAGTCCTATCAGCATTATTAAGAGTACCAATGCCATTAGAGGACCAACAATGCTACCAATATATGTCCATACACTAATTTCTTCAGTTTCTTCCAATTTTCGAACCTTACTAAACCCAGGAGTATTAAGCATTGGAGCTACCTTCTCCATGTATCCATTCTCATCCAAAGACAGGTCATCATTTTTCAATGTCCACCAACCCAAATGGGAAAATTCGCTGCTGAACTTTTGCTTGTATGGGTTATCAATGGCTTCATCCATAAACAAAGAAATGTTGTTGTTAATACCAAACTCGTCCATGAGTAGCCAATAGTCATGAAAATTCTTAAGTTCGTTATATGTCGAGTCCCCTGAAGTTATGCCAGCTATTATCTTAACTTCAATGTTAGGATTTATCTGCAGTGCTGCATTGCGATACTCTAAAATTCCCTTGGTAAATTTATCAAATGTTTTATATGGAGCTTCGGAGTTCTTTAGATCGTAGTCATTGTTACAAATAACGAAGTTCGATAACAATAAAGTTTCACGTAATGTTTTGCCAACGGAATCTAGCAGATCTTCTGGAGTATTTGCGAGAAGCATAAAGCCATCACATTCTTGTCTGGTGCCGAGCCTTAAGTTTAGTTGGTCTGCTCGTGGTTTTAATTGTTTAAGGTGATTTAGCATTAAATTTGCAAGGTCTAGATTTGTATCGGCATTTATTGCGAATAAAACAAGTCCAGTACACGTTCCCGGATAAATTGTGTTAGATTTTTGGACAGATTCTAATGCTAGTTGAACTTCGGCATGCATTCGGTTTGGTTCAGTGTAAACCCATATTCCAATGTTCATGTTTAATATATTTCCTGTGTTTTCCAGTGCAGTTTCCCGGTTTACCAAGGCAGCAGCTTCACCGCAGTATGAAACAGACTTGCTTTTGTAATAAGTTACATTTTGCTCGTATGTAGCTACACGAACAATAACAAGCCAAATATAATAGTGGTTTGAATCTGTTAAATATTCTATATTCTTTTATTTTAAAAAAATAATGAGTTTCTAACAAACCATTTGGGAGTGCTCCAGTACTGCTCGTGTAAATCTTTGAAAATTTTGTCGAAATAACTTTGAGCATTAGTCTTATTTCTTCCAGGGTGTAGTCAGTTTGCAACGTATGTGATTCATTTTTCGTGTAAGGTGTTAGTACTGCACCTGTTACATTTTGGTTAAAATTTACAATGTATGCACTTGAATGCAATGCATTTAGTGCAAAAAACAGTATGAAATACAAAATCATGGTTCATTTGCTTTAAAAGTTGTCGCTATAAATTAAATTATCACCCCTTTAAATATAACGACGAGCCTACTTTACTATATCGATACTGGTACTAAAAACCAATAAAGTTTCCTTTTATAAAGGGAAACTATCGAGGGCTTTATGTTCTAGTATGATGTATAAATGACGATAGTTGCGGTCCATGGTATTTCTCTTGCAGGAAAGGTTACCGAAATAAATTTTTCCAATTTATAGTGGAGCAAAAAACGAGTTTTTAAAAATTCCATTCACTTATAGATGGCATGGATACATATGCACACAAAATGATCTAGGAATATTTGTATATATGTTTCGAATAAACATTCACTTGAACCCTTTAAGGTGTTACTACATCATGGAGCCAAGAATTCAAAAAAAATCTGAGAAATGTTTCAATGGTGATCGATATAAGGACAAAATTTTAATGGATTGACACTAAATTTTTATTTATTTGGGTATGATGATTAGTAACATAGTGCTTTAACTTGAAGGTTTGGATCTATTTATAAATCCCCGGATAGATTTAATCAAAAAGTGTAAAGCAAATAAGAAAACCTCCACGTATAAGTTTAATGGCATCAAAAAAATATGACGATGAGTTCAATAAAGTTTAAATATATCAAGGAAAATTCAAGTGTAAAATATTATAATTTGCGTGGGTAACATAACAGCCGGCCAAAGGATTTCAGATGGAAAATGACAAGTTGTGGTTTTTGGGTTACTTTATTTGATTTAATAGAAAAACAATTTCCAATTTTTCTACGTCAATTAACTCGATTCAAATTTCCGCATTGTGACTTGTTTGGTTAAAAAAAGCAATATGAACAGTTTAAAGAACAGTTTTCTACAAAAAAAAAATTATTCCAATAAATCTTGAAATTGTAAATGCACTTATTTGATTCCAAAAGAAAATTGGTCACCAGTTGTCATAATAAATTACTGGAAGTTAACACGGAAGTATTGACTGCAAATCCAATGCACAAGATTTGGTTTTATTGGTTGACAAATCACCCGCTGACGATTTGTGAAATCATTTTTTTTTTCGCCGTTAACCAACTTTGTGACGGTAATTGAGGCCATAATTGTTTTTTTAGGAAATATCCCAACAGCCACTTGAGTTATGATTATGTATACTTGTCATAACAGATCGTTAAACTAGATAACCCGGTATGATAGATTCAAAAGATTATGAGTAGTTTTTTAACGTATGATACAGCATTCATAGTTTTGAAGTATTATCCAAATGTTTATATTTGTAATGTGTATGAATACAACTGAAAACATTGGGAAAGTGAAGAATTTCCTGATGAAAAATTATCCGAGGAAAGTTGACCAACTAATGAGTATTAGCCTGTCAAACCGGAATATGTCAAGTGTGATGTAATGTAGACAATTTCCGTTGCCGATTGCTGAACAAAGTATGCCTACTCAATATATACGAAACGAACTCACGTTGCATTGGTTTTTATTGCACACGGACGGACGGACAGACAGACAAACTAAAATTATAACTACGATAAATCGAGATTTATCTGCGTAATAAATGTCAAATTAATTAGATGAGTTTTTTTAATGGTTCATTATATACTTCATCAGAGTTTAGATAACTTCCATGCATTTTCATGCATGTAATTTGGTACATGCACGCATCTCTACAAACTTGCTGGTTGAGGAGTCAGCTGTGTTTGTTTTCTTAGCTTGTGAACTAGCAGCTCTTTTTATGTACAAAAACTTCACATGTGCTTGTCATAATCGGAATAATTTTTTTCTGAAATAATTTTGATAGTTTTTTAAATTGGTAAAAATGGACTGTCAATCTTGTTTAATTTGTAGACAAGCTATTTCTACTGAAACTAGCAGTAAAGTAAACAAATTAGAGGCTCTGTTCCTTTTACAAATTGTATTTGAGATCCCTCAGAATAGTTATCTAGTAAAAACTCTAACAGATGACAAGTTTAAATTAATTAAGCTGTGTGAGCAGTGTAGCAGTTTAATTAGACAATGTAAAGATGTATATGGAGAAATTGGGAGAATAGTTAAAAGATTTTGGCAAGTGAAAAAGAAAATTGTGGGGAATGCTTCAACTTTAAAAAGTGGTGCAGTGGAGGGGGTGGAGCAGACTAATGGTTGGACTGCGCAGTTTCGAACCTTTGTCAGGCATCGTAAGTTTACTAAATAATAATTAAGTATTAATTAATATTATTAAAAAGAGTAATTAATAATTAGTTAATTGAATGATATCTTTTTTTTACTAAAATTACAGATGAGTTCAATGGGTCCAGATTTCCATTTGTTGTTCAGAATTTGGAGACACTGACGAAATCCAACCCACCAACCCAGTCATCAGCCGAAACCCCAGAAATTAAAGTGGATGTTGTAACGGAGGGACCTCATGATAACCCGGATGACCAAGAGGACCTATCAGATGATCCTTTGGAGGGGCCATCCACCTCCGCTGTTGAAATAAGTAATGTAGTCACTGGAAAATTAAATCAAGACCATTTAAGAAAAAAAGTGGAAACCGGAAATGAAGCAAGTGATCAAGAAGATGATGAGGATGAAGACCATTTTGAATTTAAAGCGACCCCCTTCAATCCCCAAGAATGGACCAAGCAAAAGGATAATGAGGAGGATTCCAGTGAAGAAGATGAGTCATCAGAAGACGAAACTCGGGAAAAACGTCCCAAAGGAAATCCGTTTAAAAAGAGCAGAATAAAATATGGATTAAAACGAGACCCCAAAACATTGCGATATCACTGTTTGGAGCCCACCTGCAACAAGTCCTCAGTTTGCAGTGCCTACATCCGGAAACATTATGAAGCCGAGCACTTGAAAATTAGGAAACGGAAGGTATTCCGTTGCGAGTGGCCCGGATGTGAGAAGACATCTGTTTGTAAAACTTATATAACGAAGCATTATGAGGTGGAACATGCGAAAACGAAGGAGAAGGAGAGGTATCCTTGCAAGTGGCCTGGATGTGGGAAGGTGTTGACAGATAAAGCTCATTTCGAGGGTCACATGGATCAACACAAGGGGACTCCCAAATAGAAGTGTAAAAAATGCGGGGAAACGTTTTTCTGGAGAAAGTATTGGTTTACTCATGAGAAAAATAAGTTGTGTAAGTTGGATGATAACCAGAAGAAGAAGAAAAATGAGACATTTGATTGTAATTGGCCGAGATGTGGGAAACGATTTGTGGATCGGGGGGTCTGGATGTGTCACATGAGTAGACATAAGGGCACGCCGAAGAAAGGAAAGTAAAAAAAATTCTGTATTTATTTGTGAGTTAACTTGATTTAAGAACATTTATTGCCATAAATGAATTTATATGATCAATTAATTAAATAGTGAATATGTTTTTAATAATTTGTTCAATATCTAACATTTCTCGTGCATTGATATTTAATTAAAATGTAAAGTGTGAATAATTTTTTAAATTATTTTTAAAGGTTTAATTAATTATTGTTTGTTCAATTTATTGTTATCGTCTCTACACAATTTCTGGAATATTCTTTCCGCAAATTTTGGGCATCTTCGTTGGCCTTCCTTCTTTATTTCCTTTTGTTCCTCCTTCTGCATGCATCCTTATCTTATGCAGAGAGTGACAACATTTAAATATTTAGGTGTACACTTTGACTCCGCACTCACATTTAAAATGCATTTCTCACAAGTGGAAAAAAGAATGAACAATGCATTAGGCAGACTTTATGCTCATAAAAGATGCATACCAAAGTCAAAACAAAAAACATTTTTGTCTGCATTTGTTACAAGCATTTTTGAATATTGTAACATCGTTTGGGCAATTCAACCGGAAGCGGAATTGGGTAGAATACAAAATAGAATAAACCGTTATCTATTTACTATAGAGTATCCTAATCTTAAGAAACGTAATGGTAATATATCAATCGCTTTACCAAAGATCAATAAATTGTTGAATGAAATGAATTTACTAACTATTATGGAATTAAGGAAATTAGAGCTAGTTAAATTTATTTATAAGTTTGAAAAGAACGAAATGTTTAAAAATTGGTTTGAAAGAATGAAATCATCAACAATTGAAAAGCCTAGACTTAAGGTACCAGTGTGTAAGACAGAGAAGTTTAAACATTCGGTAAGGTGGAATTCTACGGTAATGTGGAATGAAGTGGTAAATGCAAAAGTACGTATATTTGATGAGAATGATGAACATCTCAATTATGTTGATAATGTTAAAAAATACTTATGTGAATTTAGAAGCAATATTTATCTATGAAATTTTGTTAAAATTACTATGAAAATTCGGCTTGTTATAAAAGTAAAATATGGCTATGGAATGGTTGACAAGTGAGTGATTGCAGTAAGTATTAGTTAGTTTTTTGTAGAAATATTCATTCATTGTTTGTAAAGAATGGTGTTATATTATGATAATCAGTATATAGACATATATATGAATGTATGAAATGTTTGTACTGATAAAAAATAGCACTTGAAATAAAACTCAATTCAATTCAATTCAATGCCTTGCAAGACCCCTACTCCAGTAAAATTTATCCCCACATTCCTCACACTCATTTTGTGGTGTTCCCCGATGCTTATCCATGTGAAACTGATAAGTCTTCTTGTCCCCAATAATTTTCCCGCATCCAGGCCAATTACAAGGAAAACTCTCCTTCTCCTTGGTTTTCAGATGCTTTATTCTGTAATGATGTGAAATGCACTTTTTCGAATTCGATTTCGTCGAACAGGATGGGTCCAAACAGTGGAATTTTCCTGTTAATGGGTTAGGTTTGAAATAATATTTTTCAATAATCGGATTTATTCCTGTTCGATTCCAATCTTCAGAACTTTGGCTAGTTTCCTGGGATTTAGTTTCATCTTGAGCTGATATCGATTTCTCGGAGAATGATTGGTAGTTAAAATCTCTGCTATTATCTTCATCTGAAGAATGTTCTGAAATATCGTTATCCTCCTTATCTGATTCTTCCAGTTCCATTTTCCTCATATCATCCGGTGTAGCAGGATAACTTGTTGAACTGCCACATGAAGATGACGGTATTTCTCCACCAGAATCCAACTGGTTAGGGCTATAATTCTCAGTATAGTTTAATGGCTGATTAGCTTGTCGAACGTAACTGGGAATATCACTAGTTATTGTACGGGGTACTTCGGTTCTGGATAAACTTAGGTGAGTGGGTGGCACTGGTGGTTTTAATATCCGAACGATTGGATGCCCAAATTCGCTAAATTCTCCTATAATTCAATAGACACAATTTAACTATCAATTTAACAGAATTTATTTAATTTGGCGGAAAATTATATTTATTATTTTTATAATTTTAATTAACTTACGATTTAGTACAATATCTTTATTTTGTTCGGTTAAGTGCAATATCAGATGTTTCTTGATTTCCTCTCTGTGAAGAAACGATGAAGAACATGGGCGATAATGACAGTGGTACTTTCCGGTTCGAGTATTCTTCACAATTCGATTTAGTTTGGGAGCTGGTTTGGATTGAAACTGTTCGATATTTCTACTGGTTTGTTGTGGATTTGGTCGACAGGATTTACTGTTTTGATGGGAATGCAAACCAGATTTGTAGTAAAAAAGTTTTCCACATTTTTCACATTTTAGGCTTGGGGTTCCCTTGTGCTTGTCCATGTGGCTGCGATGATGAAATGGTTTTCTAAAGATTTTCCCACATGATGGCCATGTACATTTGTAGGTTATTTTCTTCTTTTGGGAAAATCGATATGTGGAATGGTGTTCTTTATAGAAATGGTTTTCTATGTGTTTCTTGAGTACATTTGTTTTTGGCAGGATGGATCTAAACAGTGGAATCGTCCAGTGGATGGATTCCACTTGAATTCGATTTGAGGTGGAGTTTCGTCTTCTTCTTCAGACGACTCATCTTGATCACTTTTGTCATTATCTTCGTCTGTATAATTATGATAATCGTCATCTTCATTTTCGAATTGTAGTTCGGCATTGGAAATTGTATTTTCGAACTTTGGAACGAATATGTCACTTATTTCAATAGATGGGGGAGAGGTAGCGTCTAATGGATCTATTGATGATGGGGTTCCAAGACTTTCGGGATGGTTGGTATAAATAAATGGCTCATCAGTTTCTGTTATGGCGTCAGGTCCAAACTCAGGGTCAGATTTAATTACAAATTCTTCAGAAACTGAATGGGGCTCTTGATCCGAAATCAGCAGTTTTGATAAATCGTGAAAAACAAATGGATATTTAAAACGGTCTTCAAAGTTATCTAAAAAAACGAAGTGCATTACATTTTATAACAGCTAACATTTAATTTCTTACATCTGTTAAGTTTTATCTAAAAAATTACTTACCATTTTTAACAAACTCTCTACACTGGTCTGCCAAACTGTTCAACTGGTTTGATTTCTGAGTTGTTCCTGTTTGTATTTTTCTTAGAATATCATCTTGCAATTTCCAAAGTTTTTCGATTTGTGCCGGAATTTGAAGGTAGATTTGTTTGCATTGTTTAAAGTTAGAATAACATGGCTCACAAATTGTTAGTAAATTTAGGGACCATTGAACCTGAGATATTAATTGACTATCTGGTGGAATGTTCAGTAAAACTTTTAATAGAAAGACGGCTTCTAATTTATCCAAATAAGGATATTCAGTGGATGAAATTACTGCTGAACAGATCAAGCAGTATTTATTGTGTATATCACTGTCCATTGTAAAATAAAATAAAAATTGCTCACTTTTTAAATTTATTACAAAATAAAAAGGAATGTATTATATTTTTTTTGGGAAACTATGCCTGCTGAACTGAGTGTACAAAGCATGTGGGAAATGTATACTTGTAATATGCCACTTGAGCAATCAACAAAAACAAACCTCAGCTGTTCAACTCAACGAGCTTTTTAGTGTGATCCTGAAAGCTGTTTTCTTGTCCTCCCAAAAAAAGCCGGAATGTAAGTTTGAGGAATTGTGGTGAATTGTATGCTTGTATGAAAATGAAAGCAATGAAAATGATTCGAACATTTAGAGGGCATTTTTAGTCATTAAATTTAATAATGTATGAAAGATCTTTTAATCAAACATTTAATTACATACGAACCCACGCCTTTCATTTTGTATCTTTCTGAACGGTTATGTCTAAAAAAGTTTAACTAAATATATTGCAAGTACAAAAAATACACAATCGACAATATTCTCGTTCTATTTATCAATTTGGTTTATGATTCTCCCGTTTGTGATGATATTGCAAACCAGCTCTCCAGTAATACCCCTTATCACATTGCTTACACTTGTATCTTGGCGTTTTCTTATGCATGTCCATATGACCTTGCCATTTATATTTACTATTAAATGTCTTGTCTTTACAGTCGGGATATTCACAAAGATAAGATTTGACATTCAAATGATCTTCCTTATAGTGGTTAATTATTCTACTTTTGCATGTTCGAGAATTTTTGCAGTTAGGTTCCGGACAATTGTATCTCTTTGTTATAGGATCCTGAGTAAAAACATTTATATCAATTCCCAAAGTTTGTTTTAAGGTCATTTTTCTTTCACATTTCGGAGTAATGCCATGTACGTCCTTTTGATGTCTTCTTCTGTCAGATGCCCAGTAAAACAGTTTGGAACAAAAGTGACACTTTTCTTGGGGCTTTCCTCGGTGTTTGTTTAGGTGAGTTTGGAGGGAATAATTACTCGTCATGCTTTTTCCACAATCTGGCCAAGTGCAAGAAAAATTGGCTGGATTTCGAGATTGGATTTTGTTACTCGTTTTCTTTCTTTTAACATTTGTTGAAGTTGAAGGTACAGATTCGTTAGAACTACTGCTTCCATCCTTATCAGAATAGAGTTTATCGGAATACTCCTCATTGTCGTCATCACTATTTTCGAATTCCAGTTCAGTGTTCGAAGATGTCGTTTCCTGTTTTGGTACGAATATGTCACCTATTTCGATAGACGTTGAAAAACTGCCTTCTGATGGATCTGCTGATGATGGAGTATCAAGATTTTCAGGTTGGTTAGAATTACCAAATGGCTCATCATTCTCTGCTTGACTAGCGGCTGGAAATTCGAGATCAGATTTTAGTGCTAATTCTTCAGTTAACAGTTTGGGTTCTGATTCCGAAACTAGAAGTTTCGATAAGTCGTGAACAGTAAATGGATATTTAAAGGAGTCCTTAAAATGATCTGAAAATTCATCAGTTTTTATGTTGCGGATTATTTTTTTATTTTTTAATCGTTTTGGTAAAATATTTTTTTATTGTATGCTTACGAGTTCTAACAACTTCTCTGCACTGCTGTACAAAATGATTGCAGTGGTTTGATTTGGGATCTACTAATAGTTTGCTTGCAATATTTAGTTGAGAATCCCAAAGTTGTTTGATTTGTGCCGAAATTTGAGTGTAGTTCTTTTTGCATTGTTTAACTAGACAACCACAAATAACACAAACTGGTAATGAGTGAGAGGACGATTGAACCCGATATATCAATGGATTGTCATATGGAATTTCTAGTAAAACTTTTAAAAGAAACACCGCTTCAAGTTTGTTTAAAAAACCATTTTTAGTGGACGAAACCGCTGTAGAACAAATCAAACAAAAATTGCCATGAGGTGGCGTGTCAGGAACACCGGCCATTGTTTAAATTTTGCAAAAAAATACTTATTTTAAAATTTAAAATAGGGTCATTACTTAAAACTGAGACACAAGTTTTGATTCTATTCTGGATAAATGTATGAAGCATTTACACAAGGTGCATAAATGTATTTTTGAGGCTTGTGTTGAACAAGCAACAACAACAAAGCTCAGCTGTTCGCACCTACACAAGCTTTTTATCCTGTCAGCTTTCTTCTGGCATCCTAAGACATTATTTCATTATGAAAAAGTAACCTCGGTGTGAACCATACACCAAATGAATGTTAGTATGAAAACCATAAGAAAAGTTCATAAAATTAATAAACATTATTAAACATCATTATTAATAATAACAAAAGTTGTTTTAAATAAACTTTATTTAAATTTAAATATAAATCAGTATGTTAACTTTATTTTGTGTAGTGTACCAAAAATTAGCTAATATAATTATTAAATTACAGTTTGACCGCAAATTATTATTTAAAATTACAATTATTTAACTAAAAAAATCCTAATAAAAATCTGAAGTGATTTATATATTTTTCCGAGCAAGTTGTTCCAACGTTTTTCCTTTTTTTTCAGTGCTGCGCTTTAACATGATGACTCAGTTGAGCCTTCCAATAAAACAGTTTCCCACACTGCTCACATTTATTTTGGGGCGTTCCCTTATGTTTATCCATATGCCCTTGCCAATGATCTTTAGTACTAAATTGCCTTCCATTACACTCACCATACTCACAAGCAAACATCCCTTTCTTTGTCTTGGTCACCTTCAGATCGTGAACCTCTTCATAATGATTTATCACAGTTTGTCTACTTTTATAGCTTTTATTACAACTCATCTCCGGACACTTATATTTTCCCGTAGTCTCATCCAAGCTTACTTTGTGTTTCTGAGTAAACACGTTAAAAGCGCTAGTTCCTCTATCACGACTGATTTTAATATTATGCTTTCTTTTCATATGCTTTGCCAGATCGGACCTCCAATAACATTGACGCGGACAGTGATCACATTTCCATTGTGGAGTTCCCTTGTGCTGGTCCAGATGACCTTCAAGATTTATTTTGCAAGAGAAACTTCTCCCACAATTAGGCCAACTACAAGCATAACTCTGTTTCTCCTTTGTTTTTAAATGAACCACTTGAAAATGATTTTCCATGTAGCATTCCGTAACAGCCTTTTTCGAACATGATGGCTCTAAGCAGTGAAATTTTCCTGTGGTTTGGTTTCGAACAAATTTGTACTGTGGGTAATTTTTAGAGAAATCGGATTTTTTGTAGTTGCGTTTTTCGGCACATTTCTCGTTTTGCGTATTTTCGAACGTCGTATCTTCATCTTCGGACTCTTCTGCACTTTGTACTTCCATCTTGTAACTTTCCGTACTATTCTTCTTTTTCGAAGATGATGACGGAATTTGGTTCTTACTGTCATTCGAATTGTTAGTGATTTTTGTATGCTGCTTTTTCCGATGATTCAACAAACTAGGCATTGAATAAAATAAATGGTCGCACTGTTCACACTTTTGTTTGGGTGTACCCCTATGTCGATCCATGTGACTGGATAAGCTTGTTCTATTGCACAATCGTTTACCACAACCTGGCCAACTACAAGTATAGTTATCAGTTTCCTTTGAATTTGAACTAGTGTCCTCTTCCTCATCATCATTTGAGTCTGAGCTGCCATCATCTTCACTTAACTCGTAATTGTCATCACTTTCGTTAGAATTATTATCATCATCATCAACTTGATCTTCAAATTGAGGTTCGGTTTTTATAATGATGTTGTCGTTATCAGCTATAAAAGTGTCAGTTACTTCAATCGCCGACGAAGATACACATGAATTGTGACAAGATGATAATGGTATTTCTTGAAAAGGGTTGCTCTGGTTAAGACTGCTGTTTTCATAGTAGTTTTCTGTTGTGGTACACGACGATGTCTGTCCATGAGTTATTGTACAAGGTAATTCGAAATTATTGATTTGGAACGGGAGTGATGACGGTGGACTCAAGGTCTCAGGAGCTCGATGTCCTAACCCACCAAAGCCGTCTAGTAAACAAAGTGAACAGAAGATTAATTTACAAAATTGCAAGTCCGATTATGTATATGTATTTAATTAACTTACGATTTGAGTTAACGTTCTGACCAACATTATTTGGAATAGTGGCTTGTTCATGAATTGATTTGCAAATATTTCTGGTTTGATGTGAGTGAAGACCTCTTTTATAATAAAACATTTTCCCACATGTTTCGCATTTTAAACTTGGTGTTCCATTGTGTTTGTTTAGGTGACTTTGATAATTGATTTTCTTCTTGAATATTTTTCCACATAATGGCCAGTTACAGATATAGGTAATTTTAGGTTTTGTTAATGCTCGTAAATGT
Organism: Entomobrya nicoleti; assembly: GCA_034695465.1. Classification (NCBI taxonomy): domain Eukaryota; kingdom Metazoa; phylum Arthropoda; class Collembola; order Entomobryomorpha; family Entomobryidae; genus Entomobrya; species Entomobrya nicoleti. The sequence goes on from JAQFZG010002142.1 coordinate 14,722, forward strand.
TCCCTTCGAAAATGTCTTTCAACAAATGTCTTGATTTTACTTGATATTGTACATGATGATATTGAACAGTGAAATTGACGGGTGGCTGGGTTCCAGTAGAATTGTTGTGGGGGATTTTCCTCTTCCTCTGACGACTCATATTGGTCACTCATATCGTTTCTTGTGTCCTCATCATCATCTTGCTCGTTTCCGATTTCCAAGGGATCTTTAAATGGATCTAATGGAATTGGAGTCCTTTCTTCTTGCAAATTACATCCAATTGGGAAATGTGCCGCTTCAATTGAAGTTCCAATATCGTAGTCTGTTCTTGATGCAAAGCGATCAGTAATTGAGGGAGTTACCGGGAATGAGTTCAATAACTCAGTTAAGTCGTGGAATACAAATGGATATTTAAATGCCTCCACGTTTCCTAAAATTGCACAAAGTTTCCAGTTAAAAAATATGGTACGATATATTTGTTAGTGTTGACAGTGAACTTTAACGATAAATTAACTTACGGTTTTTAACAAAGTGCCTACATAGTTCTGCCCAATATTGATTTGATTTGTGACCAGGATGATGCTCTGTCTCTTTCTGTATTTTCCTCAAAAGCTCACTTTGAAAACCCCAAAACTTTTGAATTTCTGTCCCAATTTGGGTATAGATTTCTTTACATTGTTTAACTGTTGTTCCACAGGTGTAACATATAGGTAACAAATTTAAAGGTGATTGAGACTGACTCAATAATTGACTATCTTGTGGAATCTCTAGTAATACTCTCAACAGAAAAACAGTTTCGACTTTATCCAAGTAAACATAGTTATTGTGTAATATTACATCTGTACACACCAAACAGTTATTTTGATGAATATCACTCGCCATTTTCAATAAAATAAATTATAATTTGTTAGTTGGTATGTTAAAAAAAATTAAATTGATGTTTTGCTAAAAATTAAGTCAAGTGTGTGAACTTTGTTGTTGTATTGTATATGTACTCTGAACATATGCAATGTTTGTGTGCATAACATATGTGTTGTACTTATTTGACAAGAAAGAAAAACAAAAAGCTCAGCTGATAGTGCGCTGCGAAGTGCCTCTATGCCAGAAATCCGTTCTGAGTAGAAAGCATGTGCTCACAAGAAAGTCATCGTAGCTATTATTGAAGCACATGCATAATTGCACAATATCCTACAACACATGTGTGCAAAACGAGGTTTCCCAACCAAATTGTAGTTTTTTCTCGACAAAACGATTTCAAAATTGTTTTGTAATATTTACAGATAATATCATTCAGATTAATTTATTACCAAAAGTATGCATTTAAAAAGAAACGATATTAATTATCAGCCCATTACTTTAATTATAATATTGTGGTGAATTAAACTAAATATTTTATATATCGACTGTTTTCTATGTACTGGCTTGTTAATCATCTAGCAAGTGTATCATTATTTATATGTCAAAATACGTATATGATGATTATCCGGGAAAAATGTTTTAGTAAATTGCTGCATACTCTCGTTTACCAATTCAGGTGTCATCGAATTAGTAGAAATTTGCTCTGCATTAGTTTTTTTTGTACTTTTTATGTTTTCAACTTTCTCTCGGAATATTTCGGTTTTCTGAACTACGTTCCAATATTCAATAAAAATGTGCATTATCAATTATATCAATTTATTTCGAAACTGTAAAATATATTCGAACCTATTTGACATAAAAAGTCTCAAAAATATGTAGTGAAACTTTATGATATCAAGCAGAAAAATCGTTAAGCATAAATTGCTATCTCGAAATATACTAAAGTTAGCTCGACTAATCATTATGACAAGAGGGAACACTTTGTACAATTTTCCTGTTTATTTCCATTGCATAGTATGTTTGATAAAAAGATATTATGGTACATAGTAAAGTTCACAATGGAATCGTTTTTCATTTTTTTTGTACTTAAATTTATAATTTAACTTGCCAAATTTATGAGTTTATAAATCAGTCGAACTTTCCGTTCAAAATGATTTGATTCTTAAATTCATAACTCAAAATCAATGCAATGAACCGTGATATTTTAACCCTTTATCAATGTTAAATCTGCATGAACTTCATCCACACTAAAATTATTACCATACGAAATTCTCCCTATATTCTAGATCCCTGTCTTCAACAATCTTCTTGGTGACCACCGAACTCTACTTATTTTACAAAATATGTCCCTACAGTCGGAAATCTTAATAATTTCTACTAAGAATATCAAAAAAGGAACAAGTTGTATGAGAACAAATAGAAGAAAAATTACACGAACATTAGTTTCATACAAGCTAACACTTCTCCATGGAACACTTTCCCCTCTTGACATTTCCCGGTTAAAATTCCAAGTCGTCCAAAAATCCGCCCAGTTTATCCACAAATTTTCCAAGCCTGCTTCAGATGACTTAAGAAGCCATCCTGTAAAGCGTTTTCTCATCATTCCAGGAATATTAAAAAACATTTTGGTTTTATACAAAGGCAAAAGCGGTTCCTTGCTTATACTAACTAGCTCTTGAGCATGTCGAAAAGTGTGATGAGAACTCAATCCTAAATAATTTTTCAACTTTGACGCTATATCTAGAACAGCCTCAAAGCTTCCCATGAATGCTTCATGACTGCATTTTGAAAGTTCTTTGACAATATAGTTCGAATTTGTTGAGTCGAGAAAGTCACCGCTTGTTTGCGGAATTTTCACATTTGAGTACACCAAATCAACAACTTTCTCATACTGATTACGAATCTTTTTGCTTAACCCGTAAACATTGGATTCGAAGTGAAACCATCGTCGACGGATCATCATTTTTAAACCTCTTTCACTCTTAAGCATGTTTATGAAGTCTACCATTACACCCATATTTGGAATTGGCAAAGAAAGCTGCCTGTATTTCATATATTCCGCCTCAACCGAATCATTCCCTTCAACTTTACCAATTCCTAGTTTTGAAACTTTAAACTCTTCATAACCCAGTACAAATGCGCTAAAAAATTCCGCATGAACTGTAAAATTGTGTTCCCTAATTTGATCAAATGTTTCAAATCTTGTTTCCGGAATTGG
>JAQFZG010002143.1:0-17774 GCA_034695465.1 Entomobrya nicoleti
AAAAAAGCAGCATATTTTCATCATGTCGCATAGGGTCAACCACATAGCATTTTACATTGGGGAACAAAAATATAAATATATATAAAACAGTGCTACTCACACGCCAAACCTAACCACCTACAACACCACCACTTGAGTGTGTGTCTGTGTACGTCTCTTGTACTAACACCCATGGATTCATGGATGAACCGCACCGAACACCGATTCATGTACTGATATTATTATTATTGCTTGTATTACATTTTTTCTTCTTCTATTGTGTTGTGCATACGCATTCATATCACATATTTTTCTATATATTACTTTTTTTCTTCCTCGAGCATGATCATCATCATCATCATGATCACTGCCATCTTTGTCGGGTTTTTCTTGCTTTTTTTTACTGTGGAACGTACGATATGCCGTGGTGATTGTGACGGTGGTGGTGGTGGTGTTCCTGGTTGATATTTTAGTATGTATGATGATATAAGTAGGACGAGGCATGCATAAATAATTTTCTTTTCGGTTCGACAACTGCACTACCAGAAGAAGAAGAAGAAAAAGCCATACTACTTCTCTCTCTCTCTCTGACTACCTCACTTCTTATCTCTCGCTCTTTTGTAAGATATTTAGGTAGTAGTAGTCTTTGGCATTTTATATTTATATTTATTTATTTTCTATTTGAACATCACATTAATGTGATTGACTAGTTGCTGGGCTTTATTTCTCCAGATAGATAGTAAAGTAGGTAGTAAAGTAGGCAAGGCAGCTCAACAAAAGGAATAATTCATTGGTTTTTGGTAGTGGTTTGCTTTTGGGTTTGCCCTCCTCGCTCTCTCAAGTGAATAGTGTCAGATTATTTGCTGAAGTACTTGGAAATTGGAAGGTACAAGATGCTTCTTGCTAAGGAATTTTTTTTCTTTTCATTGTTCAGGATGCAACCAAGTTTTGTTATAGCTTTTCGTTTATTTAAAGAAAAAAACTCAAGCGAGTGTCCCAGTGTTCCGTTTGAAATAGGATATATTTTAAACAGAGAAAGTTTTAAATGAGGCCCGGTATTGGTATACTCGGTTTTCTTCTAAATAACCAGACACACTTTTTGGGTTTGGATTTTTTTGTTGGGATAAAAAGCGCAGTTTTACTGTACCTATCTATCTTGCTGTCTATTTATTCATTTCCTGTAGGATTTTATTTTTGCTGATGTGTATTGATCTTGAAAAGTATTGATAATGACAAGCCACAGCAGCAGCAGCAAAAGTTTAGATATTTTTTTTGTATTATAACTTTGTTTATATTTTTCAGGTGAATTGGTAAATATGATGCATATTATTATTAGCATGGAATGGGATGATTCACAATCAGACAAGGAAAAAAGGGGCAAAAAGAAAAATGTGAAAGTTTGCCAAAAAACATAAATAAAAAAGAAAACATTTGAGTTTGGAGATCTTTAATAATGGGATGTAATGGAATAGAGGGTACGCTTATAAGGGTACACGGAGAGATACGACCACCTACTGACATGACTGACTTGACTGTCGGCTTTGTATATAAATATCATAAATATCAATGTTTTTTCTCTCAAGAAGTTAAAGAAAGCTTTTAAGAAAGAAGAAAAGTTTTTTTTTCATTTCCTAACAACTTATCTTCTTTCTTTTTTATTGTGAACCCACTGAACCCATATTTTATTGAATGACAGTACACAGAACAAACTCCATTTACATGCATTGCACACAAATAAATAAATACAAGATATTTTGAATGAGGGAAATTGGCTTTAAAAAATAAAATAGGCATAAAAGTATTTATACCAGACAGGAAAATTGGGCTGATTTCCCTTTTTTATCAAACATGTACATGTGGTAGCGGTAGCTGGAAGGGAAAATTGAAAGTTTTCATTTGAAAAGAAAAAAAAAGAAACTATTTTTAGCATCGCTCAAAAAATATATATACAACATAAACATCATCAGTAAAACAAACCTTGTTGAATATTTCATTTAGCTGTAATAAAGCCAATTTAATTTTGCTCATTAAGACAACCAAATCATATGCCTCAGTTAAAAAACCTTAAAAACTATAAACTTTTTTTTGGGCAATACAGGAATCTGGCCTTAGGATGGTTTTCCTTAAGAAATAGACTCACAATCAAGTTGGCTAGACTGCTGAAAACGCTTAGCCAGAAAAACTTATGCAGTTTTGAAGGAAAACTTTCACTTTTTTTTCGCAAATTACGTCCCTGAATGCTAATTATCCACTTTCCACTGCAAAAGAGGAAGAGAAAAAAGGAGAAGAAGAAGGACGTCGAGCGAGATGGGCTTTACAAACGACGTTGCCTCCTTGCACGAGAGCATCTCACTCTTTCTCTCAAAATCCATTTTCCAGCTCCATACCATTTTCATTCTATTACCAATGATCCTTATATGTGTATATAATTTTGGCACACTGTTATACTTATATTTACGATATAGGCTAGGAAAAGTTTTTTTTTGTATGGATGGTGGATATTATAGCCATTTAATGTTTTGCATAAGAACACCCTGAGACTCAAGTATAATCACCACCACCACTGCCGCCGAAATGAAGCATCCAGTTAATTACCCTCGCGTTCGCCTACAAATTATTGTTATTATTTTCCTTGAAACTCTCTCTCTCTCTTCAGCAGATCCAAAATATTACTAATATTATGGATGAAAATTTTCAATTGGAAAATTCTCGCTTGGAGAATCTGGTAACGTGAAACCTAATCGCCATGAAACTACCATCCATCCGTCCATCCAGAGTGTAACATGAGAGTATTCCTTCCTTATTGCTCTGCATACTCACTCAAAGCACCATATTAACCACAAGAGATAATATTATCGGACTCGAAAGTATTTAAGAGTATCAAATTAACTCTCTCAAGAGCATCGGCGGAGGCGGTGGTGGTAAAATTCCTCGAAATTATACACAGATTTGGAATTTTTTATACTCGAAAGTGGATTTAATAAAGCTAATAACATTATAAATAAATATATTGATTATTAAATATTTTACTGTATAAAGTGAAAATTTCCATAGTAACTACATGTTAAAGTTTTATGGCTCTATTGGCTATATAGAGAGATACATTATAGCATATGATATGATGAAATAAAATGATGCCAAAAGCTATAATTGATAATACCAGTGTTTTGAGAAGGAAAGAGATTCATTCAAGCAAGTTGTTATGTAAGTTTGTTGAGAGTGGCGTGGGGTGGGTGGACGGATGATTTTGATTTTGAAACCAGGAGACGTTTTTTTTCTTCTAAACGACAAAACTTTTGTAAGGGAAAAGTTGTCTTCTTAAATAAATGTGTTGGTGATGGCGGTGATGTATAGTCAGACGGAGAAAGAAAATGAGGCCTAAGATTCATTTCCTTTTAGTAGAAAATACTGCTGTTTTGAAATAAACTTGCTTCTGTTTTTGTGGTTCGATAAGAACTTCAATTAGGCCATAGCCTGGTTTCCTTATTGAGCTTTGACATAGCCCATAAAAAATATATTTGGTTACTTTGTAAGCATACTATACATATAAATATATTTATATGAATGAATGTATTGTAGCATTTTTTTGTAAAAGGATATTATGAACTTGAAGAAAATTTCTTCTTCAAAGCTTTCTTTCTTTCTTTCTGTTTTTCAAGTCTCTGAGAGAAGATGAAGAAGAAATCCTAGTCCCAAGCCATCTCACTCAGTCAGTCACACCACTATTCTTACACAACATATTCTTCTTCTTTTCAACTTTTTCCCCCAAAAGCTTTAATAACAGCTGGATACTTAAACAAGCCAAACAAAACCGCAGCAGCACCGCTACTTAAATATATACATTTATAAATATATACATGCATACATACCTCTCCTTGTATATTTATTTGAAATCCTTTTTTCTTTATTTGCTTGGAAAACTCAGTTTCCTTCCAAGAAAAACCTTCTAGACTTCCACATATTTTTATTCAGTAGGAGAAACCAATGTATACACAATGTTTGCAAAAAAAAACTTTTAATTGCCTTCTACTTTATGCATATACACAGACATATAGACGCATAATATATACTTTTTAAAAATATTATAGCTTGTTCAAACGAAACAAAACTTTTTTTCTTTCTTTTCATTCTTTCAAGTCAGCACGCTGAGCAGTGAGACTTTGACAGAAAAGTGAAAGCAAGGCAAAGTCTGATTTTTTTCTTTCCTCGTACATCCTACCCCGCAAAACACCACCACAACTAGCTGTCTAATTGCATAAGCTCATTATCTACTCTGTCCACCAGAGGCAATGGACTACTGAAAAAAAGATTAAACTTTAATTTTTTCCAAAAAAAAAACTTTTAACAAAAAGCAAAAAAAAAATATCATATTTTTATTTTTTCCATGATATATGCCGTATCAGAATTATACAGAAAAACTATACATATTACATTTATATTAATACGTTTAGAGAAAGTCTAATAATCATAACAGTTTTTTTTTTTTCAAAAATATTGCCACTAAAGTTTGAGAAGAAGGATAGCCTACTTGGATATGATATTCCGTACAGGAGAAAAAAAAATACAAAGACTTGAGTTGGATGGAGATGATGATGTCGCAATAAAACTTAAATTTCCTTTCGTTTAATAATAACAATAGAGTTTATATATAACGTATATTTATATTTTTTGTGGTAACCAGAAAATATAAATGGGTGATGCTCACACACACAAATGGCCCATCATGCAGAAAGCTAGAAAAAAAAGTTGGTGAAATACTCACTTCCCTTCTACCAAGTTGCCTTTCTTTTTTTTCTAATAAAAATATACATACATAAATATATGCAGATGCAGAGAGCGGAGCAGAGCGCCTGGTGAAAATATTATTCTTTCTGTGTGCCCCTCTTCTTCCGAGTAAGTCTATCTGTCCTTTTTCCCACACACACATGAATATTCATGTTTCTTTTCACAGCCAGAAAGCAAGTAAGTAAATGTAGAAGAAGAGCTCCTTCTTCTTCTTTTTTTCTCACTTTGCATAAAATATATTGGCCATGCTGTGTGATCATGATGATAGCGTTTATGCTTTTCGCATATTTTATAACGATACACATTTTTTAACGGTGAAAGGAAAATGACTCACCAAAAAAAACTCTCAACGAGCATGAATCTTTTCATTTTCTCTCTCACTTCCTTACTTTTTTGCTACTACTACTATCCAGTAAGCTATAAGTGATAAGTGATTTCCATCATTATCATCCAGTATTATACTGCGCATCTCTGTGAATACACCGCCGTTATGAAATTTTCTTGGGTAAAGGAAAATAAAATGAAACGTAAACACATTACTTACCACTTTTACCTTCCTTTATACATTGCAGACGAGGAGGAATAATAATAACACTATTATTATAGCTTTTCTTGATGATTTCCTCATTATCTTTGCACTCATTTTTATTTAATATACATATATCAAAAAAAAAATTTATGCATAAAAAAGTTTGTCTCCCAAGTTGAGTTGAGAGAGAGAGCACCAACGAAAAATAAAATTTAGACTCGGTTGGATGTGATGATAAATCCACTACAACACTTGACATTACGGCCTCTCCCCCTTTTCTCCTGTCTCCTGCTCTCCACAAAGCCAAGAAAACTGTATACTCACCAAACACAAACGAAATCACTAACGCGCCGTTATACAAACCCGACACCCAAGTCACAACAGTATATACGACATATATATGTGAGGAGACAATTTATTTCGTTTTGGTTGTATAAAAAATTTATAAGCAGAAATTTTTTATGGTGGCAAAGATACTAAAAAAATTGTGATTGTGACTGTTACTACTTTACTACAGTGTAATGAAGGTTATTACTGAAAAATTCATATAAAAATGGAAATATTTATTTGCTTACCGTGACATGAGCCAATTAATCATGATCACACCGCAAAAGGTAATATGCTACTATTGCTATCTTACCAGAAATGTTTTTTTCCCCGTTTCAGGAAAAAAGTTCAATTTTCAAAGTAACAAGCCACATGAAGAAGAAGAAAAAACATGCACATTTACCCAATCCAATTCACAAAGATCTATATCATCATGTCTGACTTTGAGTGAATCCCAAAATTCATAGATATTTTTTGTTCTACCAATTTGTAGATGGATACACACAGCATACATATATCCTGTAAACAAGCAATGTATATTTTCCTGTGACAAAATACTGCGGTGTGTCTCTCTCTATTCGGATCAGAGAAAAAAGGATCAGATCAAGAAAATAAATTGGTACACAATAGGAAAAAAGTGTGCACGACATGTCTCTAGATCATTCACCATACCATCTGCATTCCCTGGAGTGAGTGACATCTTCACTGATGCACAAATACAAAAAAAGTTTCTAACATTCCAATTTTTTCTAAAAAAAAATATGTATGTATTTATTTCTTGTAAAGGGTTAAACCAACAGCATCCTTCATTGCTGTGCAAATTCGTTGGTTGTGTGTGGTGAATGTTTTTGGTTGTATTTGGGTGGTTCATTATGCAGTAAGCCAAGCCAAGAGAAGAAAACCACATAAAATTACAACAACATCCAGAAAAATATCCAGACATTGTACTCGTTTTCCTTGTTTGTTTGTTTTTGCAACAAAATAAATTTTGATGAAAACCCTCTGACTCTCTCTGTAGCAGAGAAGCAGATGTTATTATTGCGGAAGAAGAAAAAATATAAGAGATCCGCTTTATTTTATTTTTTTTGTTTGTTCCACACAAAGTCAAATTGACACGTATACATTCCCAAAAAAAAATTGCAATACAAGTTAGTAATACAACACTTTACTTGAATTGCAATTTTTTTCTTCATCTCACCCGCCGTCACAAAGTAAACGAAATCTGTGAGAGTGAAGCAATGTCCAAAGTCCACACCAAACAGAATAAAATATCAGCTTTTCTTCAAAAGAAGAAAACAAAGACAAAGAGAAAAAAAAATACTTTGGTGTTTTATTTATTTTTTCGGGGGAGATTTTGAATTTTCTCAATTTCATCACAGCTACAGTTACAGTTCAATTGCAACTTTGCTTTGTATAAAAAAAAAGAATGGGTGGATAGATAGACAAATAGATATACTAAGAGAGAGGGTCGGAGAAGGAAAAGAAAATGAGAAGAAGGAGGATAGAAGGAAGAAGGGCGATGATAGAAAATAAAAAGGAAAAAAATACTACAAACGATTCTTCTGTTGAGCTGATTGTGAGGAAAGAGATGGGAATGAACATCAATAAATCCTTAAAGATTCATGTCTCATTGATCGGCAACAGATCGACTCAACTCTGTTCAGTGCCGAGAGAAAATGGACAGAAAAGGAGAAAGAATTGTACGTAATAATAACAAGACTTGTTCATTTCTCTGCTGCCATGCCACACAATCTTCATCTCTCCACCTCCATCCTAAGCACGAGAGAGAGAGACCGGAGAAAGACAGATAATATGTCTGATTCCTAAAAACCATCCATGTATTATTATTACAAGTAACAAAAAAAGGAAAAGACACACAGAGAAAATGCAGTTTTGCTGCTTGAATAAAAGGCGGAAGTACAACAAAAGTATCAACCAAGTTGTTGTGGTTCTTTACTCCAATACACCATCCCAGATTATTTCTCCAGAATTAATATATGCACTGCACAAATATATATATAAATATATCACAAGATTATATATATGTACGTAAGATATAACGCGTGCTCCATTTTTTTGTCTTGCTGGAAGCTGGAGAGAAAAAAATTCTTCCTCGAGTCCAATATTATTATATCTGTGGACTGATTAAGTGCATGGATCCAGCTTGTCTCCCATCCCATCCTTTCTACATTACAGTTTTCCCCTTTTATACTTCTCCTCCCCCCCTCTTCCAAGCCAAGCCACCACAGTGAAATCCTCTCTCTCTCTTGGTTCTTAGCAGTGCAGTGTAGTAATATTTGGTTTTCAGGAAGGATGACAAGGGAGGATTCTACAACTTTGACATCAAGACAAGTAAAGTAAGTAAAGCTGGAATCTAAAAAATATATATATGAATGTATGCCTATCTTTTCCCCGAATTTCTTTTTTTTCTTTTCTCTCCTAAAACTAGACCAGATCTACAGCCTTTGAACAAACCAATCTTAAAAAAGGACAAGTAAAAGTGGTTGCTGTAGTTGGTGGTGATGCGATGTCTGTGTTTTATTATACATTTTTTTTTGTTTTAAGAATATTTTTCCTCGTCTCATCATCAGAATTTTTCTTTTTTTGGTACTGCTGCTGCTGCTGGTGAAGTATAAAAGCTTTTCATTTCAGAGATAGAAAAAAAATATATTTTTACTGCAGTCAAGTCTTCTCCACTACTACCACCACTCATCTTGAACAAATAACGCCCATCTTTCTCCACAGCCATTTTTACCCGTCTTCCATCCCATCATCGTCATCATCATCAACATTCCATCCATCCGCCGCCATTACTACTTTTATTATTATTAGTGGAGAAATCTGCACTTTCCTTAGTGCAGTATAGCTTATTGTCTTTGCTTTTCTGCCAACTTTCATTTTTTCGCAAAATAAAAAAAATGTATTCTTTTCATTTTTTTTGCTAGTCACTTTGACCGATCGACCGATCAATTCAGTCCAGTCCTTTCACTTGATTCTTTCACTCTTTCAAGTGGAGAAGGACACCAAAAAAAGAAAGAACAAAAGTGAAAATATCAAGATGATCTGAGCTTGACGCTTAGAAATAGGAGATCTATCATGATTATTACTCCACTTCTAAAAAATAGTGTTGTTGTTGGGAGCTGACTAGAATATCATGGACATGGACACAATTGCCACTATCATCTTCATCATCACTACCACCGCCTCTTTACTTGAACAGATCACAACCACACCAACACACACTTGTTTCACAAAAGAAAATATTTCATATCATATTACTATGCATACTTATATAAAAAGCTTGACTGTAGTCAAGTTATCCTTTTTACTGTGGAGGAGGGGGATGGTGTGTGTGTGAGAGGATGAGGAGGATGTCCAGAGGGAAAATTCAATTTCTTGTGTCTTTCAACAACATTCATTTTTCACCAAGATGATCGTAATAATTCTCAGCACACAAACTCAGCAGAAGAGCTGTCATCTCTATCATTAGTTTTCCTGCAGACGAGAGAGAGTGAGTGGTACACCCAAAACACAGAAACGTGGAGACGACGACCAGTCCCAAACCAAAAAAAATATATAAAATAAGGCCAATCGATTCCTTTTCTTCTGAGGAAATATTTTTTTTTGGAACGGAACAATAAAAACCAAACCGACGTGCGTTTTTTTTGTATTTTGGCTTGGTTGGCAAAATACATACATACTATATATACATTAATATATAAACTACCTTATTGAGTTGTCTTTAAAGAAGGAAGGATTGACATAATTTTTTTGTCCAGTTTTATTTTATTTCGAGATGCCTACAAAAAAATATATATTACAAAAGGGTTGATTTTTTTTTACATATTATTTCAAGTCAATAGACAAAATAAAATACAATTCCTTTCTTCCAAATGGATTTTTTTTCTTTCTTAACTTATACTTCGCTTAATTTACCACACACATTGCATCACACTCTTTGCAGTCGTCTTACAATTCAATTGTCGATATAGTAATAAATAAATTGTGTGAGGTATGTCTCTCTCTGGAAGTTTAAGTATGGCAAATATATATACTCACACACAAGTACAAAAGAAGGAAAACCCGTGGAGAAGAGCGGTGCAGTGCTGGTGGTATACTAAACTACTTTACTGGCATTATTATTATCATTATCAAACCATAATGTTATTTATATATACATTTGTTATAAAAAGTAATAATAAATGTTGGACGTTTCTAAATAAATAATAAATATGAAAAAAAGGAAAATAAACGCACTCCATAAATTTTACCGGAGAGAAGAAAAGACAAGACGTTGGAAAATGAGGAGGTGGATGGATGGATGGATATTTTTTGGAGAGGGAAGAGGTGGATAAGGAGGAGGAGTTGAGGATGACTGTACTGGATAGGATATATGTGTATATATTTGAGTGAAAATACAGCCTCTGTTATTTTGGTGGTGGTGGCATTGCTGGTGCGGTGATGTTTTTGTTATTGGATTGATACATAATAATAATAAGTAAAGTGGAAGAAGGAGAAGACGACACACGCTGTGTACGCCACAGCAACAAGATGAACGTAAGTAGGTAAAGTAACCAAGGGTGGTGGAATGCAGGCAAAATGAAAGAAGTTTTTTTTCCCTTCTCAAGTAGTCGCTTATATTTCGCTGCTATTATTATTGTAGTGGAGGAATCACCAGTTAAAATTTACTTACTACAGTGAGTATAGATAGAATAGAATATAATATACTTAAGTTAAAAGCTTTTGTGTTTCTCGGTGTCTCTCCATGACATACGCGTAGCGTACAAACGTGTGTATATATATTTTGTTCGCGGTGGTGGTGGAGGATGAGCCCATAAACCACTTTTGACTGTGAGATGCCATGACAAAAACTTAAGTGAGTGAGCGAGAGAGAAAGAGAGAGAGTAGCAAAAAGGAAAATTGTAACAACGACAATAACAACAACAGCAGCAACATTCCTTTCCTTTGTCCTCTCGTCCTCCCACATAATATTTTGAGTGAGTGAGTGCAAAATAAGCTTTTCCAGTTTGATGCATTTTACTCACTTAAAAACAAACATAGTCATCATAATCATCGTCGTCGTCATCATCATCAGTCATCCAACCTAACAAACGAAACAAGCAATCGGAAAAACTTTTCAGGTATAATATTTTTATGATGAATATATGCTTGCTTTGAAAATGAAATGAAAACAAATTATGAATAGAGATGCACACTCTCTAACTAAGCGGTGGTGTACTTATCTTTTGTTCTTAAGTTATTTTTTATAACTAACTGGAAAAGTGTATAAAATATATTTATGTTTTTATTTTTTGTGACATGATATGGATGCAAAGGAATCTTTCTTAAGTTGTGCATTTTATTCCTGCCGTGCATTCCATTTTCCCAGAATCATGGAAAAAATATTTATACATGTGTTGTGTGTGTACAGTATATAAAATGCGTTTACATATTATTTATATAACACGTTTGTTTGCAAAAGAGATAACAAGGCTATACATTTTCTTTTTTTAAGCTTCTTCCTTTTCACGCATATCTGTACATTGTGTACTCAGACACTACAGTGTTTACCAATGTCCCCATAATAATATTTTACACAAAATGTTATAAAGGTATATGTACTCCTTAAGAAATAATATGTATAACAACAGCAACAGCAGCAGCTGCATTGCCTTTGTGTGTGTGTCTTCTGTGTCTCTCTCCAGAGAAATAGGTATGTCATGTCGTTATGCTTAAAACCAAATAAGCTTGTAAGGTATGTAGGTATTTTGTTTTTGTGTATTGCGTGTGTAGTGTGTGCGGTTGGTGTTTTTTGGTCGGTTAGTTTGGTTTTGGCTTATTTCATTTTCCAATTTATGGCTCTTCTTTGTACATATACATTGTACGCGTACATACATACATTCCTATACTATACTGTATTTAGGCATCAGACATCATGCATGCATACCTTCACCCTTGTAAAAATGATGAGAGAGCTAGTGGAAAAATCTAAAGTAATCTCCAGTATAGTCGGAAAAGGTAGTAGTGGAGTACAAACATGCATTTCATGCAGGTATACATTATTATACAGGATGCCTACTCTCGAAGGAAGGAACAGAGAAGGAGATGAGAAAGATGCGCTGCTGCTGGTTTGGTTTGGTTTGCTTTTTACTATTACTTTACTTTACCACTTTACATTGCATTACTCCATCATCCCACTTACTTAAGTTATGTATCTTTAAGTTCGTTCACATTCACCAGAAAAAAAAAACAATCTTTTGCTTTACGTTTTTAAATAATATTCAAGTGTATATAAGCCTTTTATGTATGTATACCTTATATGCTAACAGGTTTTTACATGGTAATATTATTATTGCGTGTCAGTTTCCTTTTCTATTTGCCTTACTCACAAACACAAGTTAGTGTAGTAGTAGCTCGCTTGATATTTTTTTTCTCCAGCGCAGCAGTTGAGAAAATTATAGGATTGGAGCGAGAGAAGAGGAAAAAATAAGAGCTTCTTGTGATTGTTCCTGAGTTGAGTTTCATGGTGGCGGTGGCGAATGATGATGATGGTAGCAGCGGTGGTGGTGCTAAGAGCCCATTGATATGGATTCATTATTATGAGCACTGTGCACACACAGTCTACAGATAAGAATTTTTTTGAAAGAGAGAGAGACGTACACAAAAGAGCCATCAGGGATTCCTAAGGAGCTATGATGAGGATGCTAACAAAGTTGGTGGTGGTGGAGGTGGATGTGTACTTCCAACATAACCTATTTACTTGGACTAATAATAAGGGAGATGTAGCAGAAAAAATGTAGGTAAAATGTATATATGTTATGTGTATATTCCCTTAGTATGATGCGTAGGAGAAAAAAAAGAGAAGAAGTAGGGCACAGGAATTTACAAAATATATCAACCAGCATTATGAAAAAAGAACAACAGCAATGTTTAATGTACAATAATAATGATATAATTCATGATGGTGCACCCACACATCTACAACAACAGCAGTAGTGAATATCTGACATTTTTATACAAAAATTATATGACGTTACGTTACATAAGACACACTTGTTTTTCTGGAGCTTCTACAACGTAACGGTTTTGAGATTTTTGAGGGAAAAAATAAAATAAAGCTTCCTGTTCACTGTTCCCTACGAGACGGTTTGCATGTTATACCTAATTTTGTTTTGAGATGGAATAATGGTGGTCGGGGGAGGAGGGATGGTAGATTGGCCGTGGAACATGTCGTTTTTATCGAGCCATATGAACGAGACAACAAAGATGACATACTTAACATTTAAAGGAATAAAAGCGAATAGAGATAAGCTTATCAAAAAACAACGTCTATTTTTTTTCTTCAGTTTAACGATCATGGTTGCTCCAGAGACAGTTTTGGTTAGAATCATGACGACGATAATAAGGGCATCAGATGTTATGCTTCGAAAAGAATAATCTGAACTGCAAAAAAAATTGTGGGGAAAAATAAATAGTGGTAGCATTATTGGTGAGCGTTTTTTCTTTCTTTCTTTGAAGATAGATGAGCTGAGTGACAAAGAAGAAAAAAAGAGTTGAAGTTGTTGAGTGAAAAGAAAAAGACAACCGCAGAGAAAGAGAGACAAAATGAGTAACGTCATCGTCATCCATTTTGGTTTTGTTTAAAAATACACACACTACGGCAGTAGAATAATGAGGAAATAGAAAAAAAAGCCCACCAGAGTACCACCACAAAATCTGGGTGTTTTTTACTCGGAAAAAATTCCATTCTTTTCTAAAAAAGTCAGTTGAAAGTTAGAACAAAAAAAAATTATACAAGCTGAGTTGATTGTGAAAAAAAGAAGATTTTAACAACTTTAAAGAAACAGTCACATTGACTATCAAAGAGATCCAGCCACACGCAGTGTGTTTGTATTTTTGTGCTCTATTTATCTTTAAACTTTGTGCTTTTAACCCTTTCTTTCGATTTTTTTTGCAATTCGGTCATTAGCTTAGCATCTTAAATAATTAAACAATTTTTAATTGTTCCTTTTTTATAAACAATTTAAGTACGTACAAAATAGTGACAAGAGTTATAAATACAAAATGTAAATGCAAAAACACGGAAGCAAAACCATAACTTTGGTTTTCTCTAATAGTTAACTTAAATACTTCGCGGTCTCTTTTACTCGTTTTGCGGTGCTTTTTTTTATCGGTATCTTCCTTCCTAATCTGCTTGATTTGTTACAACAGTTTCTAAACAAATGGCTGTTCTGTCACCCAAACAACAACAACTCTTTTTTTTGTATTGCATACTTTGTGTAAAATTTAGATGACTACCTTAAAAGCCTTTTCCTCAAGGAAATGGCAAATCAACAAAAATATCACTTTATCTGCCAATTAATTATAGCCCTGTACACAAATAAATTGCACGTTTGTGTGTGGCCTTTCAAACCTTTTTCCGCTTTCAAACCATTTATTTTACACAAAATGCAGATAAAAATAAATTCTATTAAAAATTGCTTAGGTACCTGCCTTTTATCTTAGCCTTTTGCTTACATCCATTTCCCTAAAGAAAAAATTCAATCTAATCATTATGTCATGTCCACCATTCCAACTCCTCCACCACTCCTTTTTTAATTTGCACACGTTTTTCTATTACAAAAATTTCCGGAGGATGATAATAGCCTTGTCATTTGATAGAGAGAGTAACGGTATCACATCACTGAAGATGATGATACTAGTGGACTGGTACAATTTTTTTTCACATGGGATTTTTTTAACGGGTTTTTCAACAACAAAAAAACTAACAAGCAAGCCAGTGTGCCAAAAAAAAATAACTTGAAACGATTCTTTTTACCTTAACCGTTACACAGTATTTGATACAAACACAAAAATAAAACATTATTACTATTATCAGCGGAGAAAATACAAGCCAAGTCAACTCAAGTCAGAGAGCTACAACACTAATAATAGCTATCTTCTACAAAAAGCGACACATATTTCTCTGTTAACTCGTGGGATATTGCTGCTGGATATTTATTATACCAAAATATATACAATATGTACCTCTTTATATAGCAAAAGGTAAGTATGGGTAGTTTTTTATACAGTGAGCATCACCTTATTACCCACCGCCTTCACATATATATTAACTGTCTATTGTACACATGTACGCTATATTATTTCCTATTTTCATTATTATCTATCCGGTGTAGTGCGGTGATAGTTGCACTTGAGCAAGAGGTAGGCAGTGAGTAAGCTATTGTGAGAAAACATGAAAGAGGCTGGATACTTGATATCCCCTTTTTTCTTCCTTTTCGCCTTACCATTTTGCACACAAACGAATAACATATAGTTTATGTCTTTTTACACACAAGCCAAACCACAAGGAAAAACTGTGTCCTCGTCCACCGACCGACCACTAGCTTGAAAATATTACCTTCTAAATGATATGTGTACTAAAAACAATTGTCTCTTATGACTTGTTATCAGATACACTAAAAATATAAACCTGACTTATGGGCTAAATGAATGACAAAATTCATTTTCGGTCAGTTTTAGTCAATATATATATATCTATTTGAATGACTAAAGTAGGACATGAATATAACATGAAAATGTCGTTTGTGTGTTAGTCGACTTTACAATCCACGTAATATACACCTTAATTACAAAATATGAAATGTCTATTTTGTATAGACTTTTTCCTCAAAAAAATAATATTGAACTCAACTTAGCCTCAAATATTTAGAGTGAATGTGTGAGCGAACTGTTGAAATATCCGCATGACTGTTTAATTTTTTCGGGGAATCTTGGCAAACCACAGTAATAAATTTTTTCGGTTGATGGTATTGCGTGAAAATAGTTTTGGAAATGAATGGATAAATTTTTAATTAGTTGTTTGGGCAAATGATGGACAGGTTCACGATACGCGTGTAAAACATGCATGTATGCATGTATGAATGCGTGTGCTTTGCTGAAACTTTCAATAAATATCACATCGGTCACATATTTGTGCACAGAGACAAAAAAAATTGTACACCCATAAAAACCACTATTTTTCCACTATTTACTATTTTGCGAATAAAAAGACTACATACCTTTTTTTGCAAAAAAAAATTCAACATTGTTTCGGTGAAACTATTTAGAATTAAAGCACGAACAATTCATAAAAAAATAAAAGTCTGATCGATATTACACATTCTAAAATAATAATAATGATGATGAACTGTTTATTCCAATTTATTATGATAGATAATATACCATCTGGGAAATGTGCGCTGACGATGAGGTACATAAAAAAAAGAAGCAAAAAAACAACAACGAAGCAAACTTTGTATTTATTATTATGTATCAACGTCATCGTAAATTAGCCTATCATACTACATTTATATTTGCAGTTCAGCTAAAAAAGTACACAGGAACTGGTTTAATACTTTTTTAAAGTATTGCAGATGGATAGATAGATACAGACAGGGAAAGCTGAAAGGGTTAAACCAAAACCGACTTTGTATGTTTGCTTGTTGAGTGAGTTGAGTTACTCATGAGACAGGAGTGTACAAGCTACAAAACACACACAATCACAATACAATGTATTTTACAATGTATTCTAATTGTAAAAACCTTTCCGTGCTGTAAAAAAAGATGAAGAAAAAATGTATTTAAAAATATACATGGATATAAGCTTGGTCTTCTTGGTCTAAGAGTTTAGCAGAAGGAAAAAGGGTTAAAAACAAGATGAGGACGATGATAAACAACGAAACAAAGCTTACTGGAAACAAAAGATGTTTCTAACGTTGTTCATCAACTTGTTTCATACCATCCAACAGTAATTATGACCATTTCTGTTGTTTCAGCTGCTGAAGAGAGAAGAGTTGCATTAAAAGCATAACCGCTTGTGTGTATTTGGATGTGTGTGTGTGATCTGATCATCATGAACACTGAACACCGAGAGAGACATGACACACTGTGTTATGTGTGTATGCATTATTATCATCATCAGATAGCTATAGTACAGCAACAGCAACATAATTAGTTTTGATGATGATGAGAATGAGAGACAATCTCTATCTATCCATACATATTATGTAATCATAGATATATAGCAGAGCAATAAGCAACAGTAATAGTAACCGAACTGCAGTGAAAGGGTTAAGGCCGTGAGAAATAATAAGAAAATAAATATAAAATTATACTCCTGCTGCTGCTCCTCTTGTTGTTGTAATACAGATTAGTAGAGGACAACGACGTCTCTTTATATTTTCTTGTTGGTGGACAAAAAAAAAGTTAGCAAGGTTTACAAATAAAAACAACGAGAGAAAAAGTGTATATTTTTTTTCTCTTTATGCACCTTGTTCAGTATAGTAATTTGATCATTCTTGTTGGTACAGCGAATGTGTTTACTGATATATCACACAGAGAGGAAAAAGAGACGGAGAGAGAGAGAGAACGCACAGCTAGAAGCATAGCATCCAATTTAGTTGATTGGATGAGAAGGTCATCTCATCTCTGCGGAAGGAAATAAAAGAGAAAATGATGGTGGTGGCTCTCTGTTTGTGTCTGTGTGTCTCTGCTGCTATTATTGTGTTGATGATGGTGAAATGAAATGGCAGGCCAAAGTCCCAAAAAATAAAAATAGAAAGAGAAACAAGTAATGACACCATTAAGCTCTGGAATGGCAAGTTGGAGAGAAAATGAAAGAGCCACATATAGAGAAAAAAAACAGAGAACGACAGAAAAATTATTTGTGCAAAGAGACAATAATGGCTGGAAAGGAAAAAAAAGATGGACTAATAATACAAGTATGTATGAATGTATATAAACAGGTGCCTTTTTGTTTTTTTCACGGAGTGCAGATGTGTCCTTTGACTGGTTGGATTTTTTTAACCCTTTTGTTTTATTTTTGGAAGGGGAGATAAAAAAAACTGTTTTAAAATTTTCTCTCATGGTCTGGCGTGGTAGATACTTGATTGCTTTTCTTGGGTAGTAAACCGTGAAATTCTACTTTGCTCTCTCTCTCTTTTGACATGACTTAGAAGAAAAACAGAGATACAAAATGAAACAATTCTACTTCAAAATACATGCTCGTCTGTCTTTGTATTTGGTTTGGTTTCTGGGAACAAAATAGCCAACAAATTTATTATTCTTTTGTTCTAAGAATGGCTTATTTTTTATATCGATCTAAAAATAAATT